>CM021102.1:406170337-406372114 GCA_007115665.2 Sequoiadendron giganteum | reverse complement strand
TAGAGGGTAATAAGATCCTAAACTAAGAAGAGAAGATAATTAATTAACAATAAATGGACTATCATGAGCTCATTGATGGATAACTAACTATCACTCCATATTCCAATATAATAACCTAATACATTAGGTTAAGTTGGGAGGCTCTCATGCTAGAAAAATACTATGAAGGGATATCAAACTAGAGAGTAGCCATGTATAGCAATAAGAGGGTAATCATTAGAGAATATACACAAACCATAATAACCACACCCTAACAACATAAAACCTTAAACCTAACCCTCAAAAACGTAAAATTTAAACCCTAAACACTAATTTGTGGAATATTAGAATCCATTAAAGTTTTTAACTCTAATACAATTATAAGAACTCAAAAAAGAACAAAAAAAGTGTCCCTACCTCAAAAAATTATAGCCGATATTTGTGAAGGAAATAATAATTTTTTTAGGGGTGTATTGGTATCTATAAGTGGATATCCTTTCATCTCTTCCTATTTTCTTTGTTCATTGTCATAAATAGTGAAAAATGCTCATAGGTGCAAGAGAGAAACAATAATACTTTATAGAATGGATACCCATTAGTAAGTAGATATCCATTCATTTATTATGTTTGGGTGTAATGTATATCCATCACAAATATACCTTTTTTTATATGGATACTCACTTAGGTTTGAGTGTCTAATCCATAAGAGACACATATCTTAAAAATGGTTATACAAGTGCTATTGAATGGATTCCCATTCCATGTAGTAAACTTTTAACCTAGATTTTTTCCTTCAATATGGAATCAAATTTCTCTAATTACCCTGTAACCATTACCTATTCCATCAAGGTATGGATGAACACTTCTATAGGATCCATTAAAGGGCTATAAAAGCTAGGTAGGAAATCACTCATTTTGGTGGAGGTAGACCACCTCTCCATATATGCCCATTTTTATACCTTAGTACACTCTTATACTTCCTCCATTGTCATCCGAACCTTTATTGACAAGATCTTCTACCTCCATGATATAATTTCTTTCATTATTTGTGACTATGATCCCATATTTTCTATTCACTTATGAGGATGAATTTTATATAAAAACAATACACAATACTTGACTTAAAATGAGCTTAGAATCCCATCCACAAATAGATGGCTAACAAAATATTATTAATAAGTGCTTGGTGACCTATTTGGAATATTTCACTTTCAAGATCAACATAGTTATTTAGTTAAATGATTATCTTATTTTTAATTGTCATGTGTAATACCACTTATCACACGACCAATATGACACCATGTGAAGTTGTTAATGGCTAGCTACCACTATCCCTCTAGACATATATCCTAGGAATTTTCAAGGTGTATGTAGTTGATTCCACACTCAAAATTTATGATAATATTACCATTCCACTCAAGGAAAACTTTCAACCACATAAAAATAAATGAAGAAAAAAGCTAATCAAAATAATTTAGAACATGTTTTTTCCATTAGAAACATGGTCTTTCTCCAACTTCATATTTATCAATAAGCCTCATAAAAATGGCGGGTCATAAAAATCTAAAACCAAAGTGATGCAAACTAGCTTATTAGGATGTTGAAAGATTTCAAATTCTTTGCGATGGAATTGCCGGGTGCCGACAAGAAGTTGAGTCCACTTTTTGAAGTGTTTTCCTTGATTTTCAGAATTTGTCACATTTGACCTTAAAATTTGAAACACTTAGAGATGGAATCTTTAAAAAAGTCACTAATCATAAAATGTAGAACTCGAAGTCTAGCTTCCAAATATGTAATTTATTTTAATACCCAGATGATACAAATTGATTTTCAATAGGCATTTCTAAAAACCATTGTTTAAAAGTAACTTTTTTTTACTATACCATGCATGTGTACGTCATCCATATTTTGACCTAAATAATCATATTTTTCTAAATCCTTTTGGTAAAATATTTTTAACTCGCTTAAGCATGCTTTCCATATTTTTTTGTAATTTTTTATTGAATATTTTTTTTGTTAATTTTTTATTGGCCATATTTGGTGTTTTGAAAAATCATGTACGTCACGCATAAGATGACCTAAACTTATCATTTTTTGATTTATTTTTTCAAATTAAAAATAACTGTCTAAAGTACACTTTTATACAATTTGTTTTTCAAAAAATTATTTTACTAAAAAGTTATTAAAATACTATAAAACCCTATTAATTCAAGTTTATGGACCCGCTTCATAAAAAATTAATTGAAATATAGAAAAAATAATCCAATTGTAAAAAAAATTACATATTCTGAATATACACTGTCTCATCTATAATGGGTTTTAATTTAATCAAAAAATTCTACAAAAAAGGTCTTTAGACATATGCCCAAAGTCACTATTTTCTTGTGACATTGACATGACCTTCAACTTGTAGGTCAAACCAGATCTAAAGCCTAGGTTCAAGTCCCCAACCATTTTCTCGAACCGATTAACAAAGCAAAAACCTGGTCTAAAATTCAAATTTTACAAATCGGGATCCCATTTACTAAACAAGATCTCATTTTAAATGGGATCCCGTTTAGTAAATATGATCCCGTTTAGTAAATAGGATCCCGTTTAGTAAAAAAGATCTCGTTTCTTATTATGTCCATTGAAAAAAGGATCGGGATCCCGTTTGCTACGGGATCATGTTTACTAAATAAGATCTTGATTTATAGAGCAAGATCCCGTTTATTAAACAAGATCCCGAGTTATATTTTACCATTCTTTTTATTTTATTGTTAAACAAGTACACTTCAGTCTTGCAACTTGTTCTGCATGACCGACAATGACAATTTCACTATTTTCTATCAACTTGTCTTGTAGAGGCTCTTCAACTTGGGATTTTATTTCAATTTTGAAAGGAGGCATGATTGTGATAGTGTTTGAGTGGAATTTTTCTCAATTGCTACTTGTTTGAAGGAGGAACAAAGAAGGAAAACTTTCGAGTTTTTGACATTCATTTGGACATACTTAAAAAAAAATTAATCATGGGATCACAATGTCAAATAAGAGGAAAGATATAAAGGTATTGACCTTTGAGGAAATTGAAGCAACGAGAGAGGAGGAAAAAAGACAAAGAGATAGAAGAATGGGGATACGATCAATGAATAATGTTGAAGCATCCAATTCCACAACTATTGAAGATAAAAACATTGAGGAGACCATGGATATAGATGATGCAAATTTGAAAGAGGCGAATGTGGAAACTAATGCGATTATACAAACTACTCTTGGTATGTCTTCAAATCCCCCTTTCAATGCTATGGAGAATGTTTCAATAGGCAAAAATCTAGGTACATATTCAAATCTACCTTTGAATGAAATGGAAATGGTGTTTATAGGAGATTTAAAAGAAGCTAGATATAACAATGTTGACATCGATAACATTCATAGAGATCAATATTTGAGTAAAATTGTTGTTGAAAATGAAAATGAAAATAATTTTGTTGTTGGAAATGAAGATAAAAATAGTAATTCTATTGAAAATGAAAATGAAAACCATTATGTTGTTGAAAGTGAAAACCGTTTTGTTGACGAAAATGAAGATGAAAATGAAAATGTAAATCTAGGATGTGATGGTGAAAATGATATTTTTTAAAATTGAAAGAGATGTTTTGGATAATCTTCCTGGTAAGATTTCTTGGAGACAAATAAGAACACATGTCAATAGATTATACAAAGAATTTTTTTATCATAAAAAACTATCATTTCAATGTCAACTAATGATGCAATTAATGATAATGTGGAAAATGAGAAAAGTAATGAAAAAGTTAGGAATTTTGTCAAACCAAGAAGAAAAGATCAATCACTAAAACATGTTGTCTACTGTTGCTAGTGCTATTGAGTCTATTGGAAATAATAGTCGATCTAAAGATAAGAATGCAACAAGACGAGCTATAACAACTGCTATAGTTAATAAATCAACTTTGAATAAAATAATGGTAAGCAATATTAGTGAAATTCTAAAAATACATCCTAAAACATTGGTAAGAGTGACAACGAGAAAATAAAGTATAGAAAATGTTCCAATCAACCAATTTTGGAGTTTTAGTGGTCGACTCTCAAGATCTAACATGAAACTAAATGTTGAAATCAAATCTATGATTGAAAAATATTGGCATGATAATACTAGGGTATCATCTAATGCTAGAAATATTTTAAAATTAAGAGTGAGGTCCAAAGTTCATGATCCTCATCCAAAACACCTATTAGATACAACACAAACTAAAATTTATAAAAAAAATTGTGGTGATTTAGTGTTACCTAGTAATATTAGAATAAGTCAAAGACCTTTTGAAAAATCTAAACCTTAATATGTAAAGATTAATAAGAAACAAATATCTTCTTGTTGTAAAATGTATGTTCAATATCGTTATTATTATGATGTGTTTCGATATATATGTTGTACTTTACATACAAAAATGATTATGCAGGAATGTGGTATTAATATGCCACTTGAAACAATAAAGGAGTTTATATCAATTTTGTTTTGTGAAAGATCTAATGGGAAATTATTTTATTTAAGTTCATGTATTTTTGGACAATGCACTATTTGTGACGATCTTTCTTTCTTAAGAGTTTGCATGCATGAAAGTGTTGAAAATGATTTTGGACAACAATTAGTGGATGTTAAAATATTTAAGAATGTTGACTATTCTTTAGAAGATGAAAAAATTGGAAAGCATTGTGATTTAATTATAGAAAAAGTTAGTGTGCATGCATTCATATCAGAATTTAAGAGTAAAATTGTACCAAAATATGTCAAGCACTCTCAACATGATTGATGGCTTGATGGAAAATTTTGTGCATGTAGAAAATATCTCCAGTTGGTACCATACTATAAGTGGTTTATTTTGCAGAAAACTATACTCTAGATTTGTAAGAGGAAATCCAATCACAATATTACGATTCAGTGCAAGTGGCTATGTTTGTTCATGTTGATTATAGACATGTAGATGATAACACATAGGATGATAAATTTTTTTTGAGGGAGTATAACTTCTATTTGAGTGACAACCAGTTATACTTGTCAGATTTTTTCAATACTGTTTCAATATATTTTATTCAAATTTAAGAGAAAGAGGAATCCAGATGATAGAACATCTCATATGGTCAGATAATTGTATGGGGCAATTCAAGAATGCTTGAATGTTCTATTGGTTAAGTAGGGTTCACAAGGAACATAATTTCTAACATATGTGGAGTTTTTTTGAAGCTGGACATGGTAAAAGAGAACATAATGGAGCTGGTGCATGTGTTAAAAGAATTCTTGCTAGAGAGCAATTGAAATTTGAGGATGCAGTAAAATTTAAACATGCACATGGGATTGTGGGTTGGTGCAATACAAGATTATCTACACTTGGATCAAATGAGTACTCTATAGTTCACCAATTCTTTTGGTTGGTTGAAGAAGAGAATATTCTACCTAGACTTGATTGTGAGACAATCAATGGATCTACTAAATGGAATTCACTTAAGAGTTTGAATGTAAGCACATGGACTATCTAGACGAGGGAGCTTGCATGTTTTTGTTAGTTTTGTATTTCAGGAGATTGGGAAGCATGTGAGAATACATAATGGGTTCAAGAGTGGAAGCAAAGATTGTTGACACCTACACAAGCACACAATCAAAATGAGACAACAATTGAAGATAATGATCAAGTGTTTGCATCAGACGATTATGACCGTATTTCAGACCTTGTACAAGAAGGTAATTTAATTCAACTAATTTTATTTTATTTCACTTTATTACTATTTAGTAGTGATTTTATTTATTTATATACATATGAATGCATGTATGTAAATTGGTAAAATTATATGGACATGTGAAAGTTATTGAATCAAATTTTGTTTGCAGGATATGTGTATGCTATTGTTGCACCTGAGGAGAATGAAGAGGAAACATAATATTGGTTGGCTCGTTGTGTGGAGAATAAACATAAGTTAATAACACCTCAAGAAGATGATGATGGCTATCATTATCCAACAAGTTCGGTGATCCCCTTAAGACATCCTCTTAAGAAAATTTTGATAACAAGTCTTTGATCCCCTTAATTTTTTTTTGAGAACTTCTTTCCCTTAAGCAAATTTTGAGAACTTCTTTGATGATGGTTATCATTATCCAATAATTTCAGTGGTGGTTGTTGGCACTTGGCTACGAAAATACCTAATAAGGAAGAATGGTTTTCTTGCATTTGAAGATTATAAAACACATAAGAAGATTATACACTACTCACATTTGGTGGTGGCAAAAAATATAAAACTAGTGAGGTATCGTGGAAGACCTACAAATAAAGACCTATGGACAATTTCTATGGAAGAACATGATACAATCATAGATGCATTGAAAAAAAGAGAGGATGTAGATGGTACAATGGAATAAGTAAATACAAGTAAATATAGTTTTAGTTTTATATTTTCCTTTTAAATATATTAAATACATGTTTTGATATTGCTTGTGTGTTATTAGTTGAAATTGATTTAAATTGTCCTTTTATATCCTTTTAAATACATTAAATACATATTTTGATATTCCTTGTGTGTTGTTAGTGAAAAAGGTAGTGTTCATGAAGGAAAGGAAAAGATGCATAGAGCCTTTGAATTATACCTGTACTATGCAATGACATTGAATCATTTAGAAAACCATTTTTTCTTCATAGGACAACATTTTCTTGTAGAATAGTTGATTGAGATAGCTCTTGTTTCGATTGACCAACCTCATGAAATATCATTCATATTGCTTGTGCATTATTAGTTGAAATTGATTTAAATTGTCCTTTTATATCCTTAGGTCATCATCACAAATTCATCACATACTTTGAGACAAAAAGGAGAGTCCATGTATCGATTCAAACCTAGACAACATGGAATACTTGGTAAAAATAGGTAATTATTAGTTAAAATATATTTACATACATGTTTTGATTATATATTTATATTGCTTGGAAATTAATAGTTAAAATTGATTTATTATCCTTTTTTGTATCCTTAAGCCATCATCACATTGATCTCATACTTTGAAACAAAAAAGAGAGGATGCAAATTAAACCTATATACATGTGTGAGGAACTTGTACATATAGGTACAAGCTGTGTATATAGATAGTTTTATATAAACTAAAATACATGTTTTGATGATATATTGATATTGCTTGTATCATTTTGATATCAAGTGGCGTGAAGACCAGCTACATTCCCCACAAGTTTCGAATTTTCTTGAGATGGCATAGCCACATTTTGTAAACATTGTTTTGAGTTGGCATATATGTACATACACAATTAAACAATTACACATTTTGTACAAATTTGTATACACAATTATACTCTACACTTTTATATCAAAATCAATATTGTATATATTTTGTTTGTTAAATGTGCATGTTTTGCTACTTTGAATTTACTTTAAATTTGATTGTATTATTGTTAAATTTGGTTGCCTTGGGAAACTTCACCAAAATTTGAGAACTTCTTTGATCCCCTTAAGACATCGTATTAGGACCCCTTAAGATATCCTATTATGACATAAATTAAGTTAACATTGATACTATTTTTGTATAGAATGTGATTGTTATGATGAGTCATCCTAAAATACATAAATTGCGATTAAATATGAGACATGTACTTTGAAGTATTTGATCCCCTTAAGATGTCCTATTAGGATATATCATAAATATTTATACTTAATTATGCCATTTGTTATGATGAGTCACACTAAAGTCTAATACTTAATTATATCAATTGTGATCCAACATGAGACATGTAGTTTGAATTCTTTGATCCCCTTAAGAAGTCCTATTAGGACCCCTTAAGACATCCTATTACGAAATAAATTGTATTAACATTAATATTATTTTTGTATAACTTTTGTGATAGTTAAATGATGAGTCTCCTAATTTCTACTACTCAATTATATCATTTGTTATATGATGAGTCTCCCTAAA
Organism: Sequoiadendron giganteum; assembly: GCA_007115665.2. Taxonomy (NCBI): domain Eukaryota; kingdom Viridiplantae; phylum Streptophyta; class Pinopsida; order Cupressales; family Cupressaceae; genus Sequoiadendron; species Sequoiadendron giganteum. The sequence goes on along the minus strand of CM021102.1, from coordinate 406,364,175 downwards.
GTATAATACTTATATCAATTGTGATTAAATATTAGACATGTAATTTGAAGTACTTGATCCCCTTAAGCAATTTTTTAGGAACTTCTTTGATCCCCTTAAGCAATTGTAGTGATTAAATATGAGACATATACATTGAAGTAAATATGATCCCATTAAGTATTTTTTTAGAACTTCTTTGATAAGTTAATGCCTTGAATATGAATCACTAAATTTGTAAAGTACACGTATTTAAATGTCTTATTAATTTCAACTTTTGTTTCATATTTGTATTTAATTTAACAATAATAGACCATAAAATACTGAAATGAAATAAAGTCTATGATATTAAGTCCATGAAAATGCAACCCATGAAATATAAAGTCCATGAAACAATATATTAAGTCCATGGGAAACAATATATTTAGTCCATGAAATAATCAAATACAACGCATGAAATAAGACCTAACTCATCTCGTCTCTATAATCAAGAGACCTCTTCACACCACGCGAACTACCCAGATGACCTAAATCACTTTGTATAAGAGAAAGAAAGATGAAATTAGATGTACGCTAATTAAAAATGATTTAATGACAATTTAATTTATAATTTATCATAAAATTAAATTATCATGTGAGGCTGCTCTGCATGATTTGATGCACCTGGACCTGTCTCTACATGCTCTAAATCAATCTACATACAAGAGAATGGAAGTTGAAATTAGATGTAAGACGATTAAAAAATGATTTAATTCAATTTTATTTATAATTTATCATATTTAAATTGTACCATAAGAGGTTGTTGTGCATCCTTTGTTCTAGGACTTGTCTCCACATGCTCAGCTACAAGACATGTCTCATGCTATAAAAGAAAATGAATTTAACATATATGATCATATATATATATATATTCAATTTTAAATTTAATTTAAGTTATTCACAATGTATAATTTGTAATTGAATTTAAATATAATAAAAAATTTAAATTATTATATGAGGCTGCTCCGCATGTCCTAGTTGAGGTGGTGTGACCTCCTGAGGGTAGAAAGTGGCACTAACAAAGTCCTACAAGGTCAAATTTAAAGCACATATGTACTTGAATTAGGTTAAAATATATATTCATGTGTGCGCACATTGTGTAGATTTTTTTTAAACAACCTGAAAGTTAGATGTCTCCCAAGTTGCCTCCACATCAAATGTGTATCTAATCCCCATTCTCATTGTTGTTTCAACCTACATATGTAGACATAACGCTTATAATATTTACTTGTACATGCATGGTTGACATATAGTGAATTCAAAATACAAAATTGTAGTAACTTTAAATTTAATTTACAATATACATGTTCCTGCACCTCATGCAAGCCGCTTGACAATGGAGGAGCATTGAGCGACAACCCCTTAGGTGGAATTGACATGGAAGTCCATTAAATCCCTTGAACCAACATAAATATTTAAAACATATGTTCATACTTGAATTACAAATTTAAAAAGTCAAGTTAAAAAATATTTCATATTATTTAAAAAATTGAAATTAAAATACCCTGTATAGGTCACCAACTTGCACTAGTGTTGACATATAAAATTGAGGAGAAGATGATTTCCCTATGGTCAGTGTCATCTAAAAAAAACAATTTTATTGTTAAAAAATTATAATTTATATATATATATATATATGTTCATTAAAATCACATACATGCATATTTATATATCTTTATTGAAACATCTGTAGGGTGATGCTCTGTAGTAAGAAAAATAACATATGAACTAATGCCACCAGATTCTCCATGTCCACCTGAAATGGGTGTAGCCTGATTAGGTCCATAGCATACCTAATGACAACTAGTACGTGTGTGGAGTGTCGACACTCATGGAGTGGTACTAGGACCAGCTCCATACATCGCTCCTCCATGGTCATGGTCTCTAGCTACAACCGTCATCGCTAAAGTGTGCTCATCAAGATTGCATGTGAGCGTACTCAAAGATCCTAATGCGGATAGTACCATACGATGATGCACAGTTGCAAGAATGACAAGAGAAGGATGATCTACAAGAGGCTGGGCATGCATGGGGTGTTGGGGATCAACCTATGCCCCTAACCTCTATTGTGGAATGCCGCCACCAACACCCTGAATTTATTTAAAATCAAAATAATTGGGATTTTTCCCCAAAACAAACTCTACATATAATTTTCTCAAAAATTATAAAGGTACCTCCAAATTAGCATGTGGTGGATGGTCAAATACCATCCACCATTTCTCCAAAAAATGTGCAGACATTTGTGGATGTATGCACCACCTCATCGATAGCCTAGGTTTATTTGCAGGAATATGTAGATTAATGATAGGGTCAGTAAAATAAGGTGCAATATGGGATTTTGCTAGTTTTAGGTCCAAAATATCTTTGTAGGAGAGACCATATAAATAAAAGTGTCTCATCTCCTCCTACCATTGTCGATGCCTATCTAAGTCCTAATCAATATTCCTAGTGACATCGATAATGTTTTGCATTGCAGATGCAAAATGCATCAAGTGTGGAGAAACCAATGTTTCATTTTGAATAGGATTGATTTGGTTATGAATGGATATAAAATTATCATTGATCTGGGCTTGAAAGTGAGCCTCATCGGATCCTAGTACTAGATGTGGGGGGTTATGAGGTGGAGGGGGCGGATGGGGAGGCTGAACTTGTGGATCATTAAGAATATCATTAATGCAAAATTGATCCATGATGTATATAAATGAACTTGCAAAAATTATTCAAAATTAACATACACATGCATACATAATTAATGCACATGAGTGTAAAAAAATAGGATACATGTACATACACACATACATCATTTAACTTGATCATATACATACAAATTTTAAAATGTAAGATCTAACTTTATAATTCATACATGTACACATACTAAAAAATAAACTTAAAACATACACAAAAAGCTCATTAATGTAATATGAAATCTCATTGAAAATTACATCATCAATAATTTTTAATAGAAGAAATTATGATGGCTTAAGGGGTCGTAAAGGGATCTATGAATGAAGGTCCTAGGAAAAAATGATGTCTTAAGGGGATAAAATTTAATTGTTAATGTGATATGAAATCTCATTAAAAATTACATCATTAATAATTTTTATTAGGAGAAATTGTGATGACTTAAGGGGTCCTTGTAGGATGGCTTAAGAGATTTTAACAGGATGGCTTAAGGGGATCTATGAATGAAGGTCCTAGGAAAAAATTATGTCTTAAGGGGATAAAATTTGGTGAACTTGCTCAAGGCAATCAAATTTTATTAAGTTAAATATATATATTTTTTAAAATGCACATTTAAAGGATGCAATTAATAATATATGATGGTTTTTAAGGGGCCCTAAGTATAGTTTTAAGGGGATCTATGGCTTAGCTGTCCTAGGAAAAAATGATGGCTTTAGGGTTTAGGGTTTAGTATAACAAAACAAAGCCATATTCTAGGACATAGTGATGGGTTTAGGGTTTAGTATATCAAAACATTTCTAAAAAAATTCAAAATGTGTAAATGTGATCCATCATAGATACACGTCTAAAAATTAGAATTAAAATAAAAAATAATTAAAAAGTTAATAAAATATTAATTAATAGATCCATCCAACCAAATTCTTTATAAAATATCCATCTAAGGTCAAATTCTTTATAAAAATAAGATTACTGTTACTGTGAACTACAAAATTCAATAAGATCATTATCTTAAAATAAAGTGTTACGACTCTCTACTGCATCTCTTCATTTATTTGTGTTTTCCTTTTTAGAATAGGATTGTCTCCTCTCCTCTAGCCATCGTTGATTCTCGTCTAAGTCCACATCAATGGACCTTATAATGACATCAACAACATTTTGTAAAATTCCTCAAATGTGGTGGAATACATTCTTCATTTTGAATAATGTTGATTTGATCCTTAATGGATCTAACATTCACATTGATCTATTCTCGCAAGTCAGCACCATCGGATGTAGGTGGTGGAGGTGGGGGGTTATGAGGTGGAGTCGGTGGAGATGGAGTTGAAGGGGGTGTAGATGGAGGGCATGGAGGTGGATTACGAATATCATTAATATTGAATCAATCCATGATCTAGATATAAGTTCAAACTTGCATTAAATTTATAATTTCAAAATGTAAGATACATGTTAAAAAATCCCCTTAAACCATTCAATATAAATGACCTAATTGAATAAAAATGAAAAATGTGTAAGGCATGTAAATGGAAAAACAAATAATTGTTAAAATGATCTTTGAAATCTCATTTATTGTCCAAGGCACAACTTAAGGGGATCTATGAATTAACGTCCTAGGAAAAAATGATGGCTTAAGGAAATAAAATCTGGTGAATTTTCCCAAGGAAATCAAATTTCATTAAGGTCCTAGGACTTGAAATGATGGCTTTAGGGTTTAGGGTAATAGGATGGCTTAAGGGGATCTATGAATGAAGGTCCTAGGAAAAAATGATGGCTTTAGGGTTTAGGGTTTAGGGTAATAGGATGGATTAAGGAGAGATATGAAGTGAGCTCATAGGACAAAACATTTGATGGCTTAAGGGGATAAGATTTGGTGAAGTGCAAGATAGTGCTTCTGGTTTTAACTAATTATTTTTACATCAATGTCAAGCTAAATACATGGTAAATCACATGAAGTACTATCTTTCTCAACTCTATGTATTTACTATAAGTTAACATTTTAAAGGGTTATCAAAAGGTTTAGGGTAGTAGGATGGCTTAAGGGAACCTATGAATTAAGGTCCTAGGACAAAATGATGGCTTTAGGGTTTAGTGTAATAAGATGGCTTAAGGGGATCTATGAATTAAGGTCCTAGGAAAAAATTATAGCTTTAGGGTTTAGGGTTTAGGGTAATAGGATGGCTTAAGTTGATGTAGAGTGGATCAACCAAATAGGATAGATGACACAACTTCTCTTAAATATGCCCACTTGGACATCAATTCACCAAACTCACAACAAGATAACCTTGCTACTTGACATGGGATTTTGGTCAACCAGATTGAGACAAAGGTCTAGACTAGGTTTGTTACCCCAAAACATGTTTCACCTTACCACTCTAGGCCATAACACCCTAATTTTCACTTAGGAAACTCCATTCTTCCATCGCTCTAACCTTTAGGCCTCTTTACCCTTCTAGCCCTTATAGCCTACCCAATAGGATAGTCAAGACATAATGCACACCCAAGCCTGTACCAGGCACAAACCACTGAGTTTAGACTCTTATGAAATGTCCCTACAAAGCCTCCAAATATCCCTTCTTGATAGTGGACTGAAATAGGGCAATGGACTAGTACAACGTTGCTCCAAGAGGCCTAATTGGTTACCTACTGTGATCCTAATAAAATGTTGCTTCCTAGATGTGAGAGACGTTAGATAAAACTAATAGTGCAATAAAGATAAACAACAAGATAATAGGGCACTTCAATGATTAGCCTAAGAAAATGAACAATATGAAAGCAAGATAGACAAATAAATTGCTGTTATACCTTCATGTTGTTGCTTCCTTGGTTGGCCCTTGATGTTGAAGTCTTGTGTGCTCCTTGGATGGAAATGAAATGAAGTGGATGCAAAATGAATTGATGCAATATGGATGCTAAAATGGGTGAGAGCTTGAATGGAAATTTTGCAAGAGTTTATTTGCAAAAGACTTGATCCTCCAAAATGAAGGAATGAGGGGTTATTTATAGGCCAAATTGAATTCTCTAGAGAATTCAACGATTGGGATTGATCCAACAAAGATCAAGATGAAGGGCTATGGTGAGTTGAGGACTCATAAGCCCTCACATCTTGACATGTGGAGGGTGAGATGTCCTAGGGTGGAGTGATGTGGAGATGAGGTGGATCTTGGGGGATGAGAAGATTCCTTGGAGGAATAAAAGTGAATTAAAAATTCACAATGATTGGAAGAATCTAGTGGATAAGAGAGTGTCTCCAAAAAGCTGGAGATTTGTCACATGTGGGTGATGTGACAAGTCCAAGGTTCTAGAAGCCCTTGGCACATGTGAAGTGACAAGTCAAGGCTTCTAGAATCTTGCATGGGGGATGGGGAAGACCTTGGAAAGATAAAAGTGAATTAAAAATTCACATGGGGAAGAGGGGAACCTTGGTTGAATAAATGTGAATTAAAAATTCACATGGGGAAGGGAGTCCATACCAAAAATGGTAAGTGGGAAGGTTGACTAGAAAAGGTAAGCCAAATGTGGCTAATGATTCTGATTAAGGTTGTGCAAACACATGATTAAGGTAATTAATGAGAGATTAGAGGCAAGTGGGAGATTATGGAGGATGTGACACTTAATCTTGATTAAGTGGTGCACATCCTAATCACAGATTAATTAATTTAATCCGGATTAGGAGAGGGTTATGGAGAATGTGACAAGGAGAGAGAAAAAAGGAATTAAAAATTGATTTTAATCCAAATGGGTTAAATGACTAAATTAAATAATTTGTCATGTTTATTTAATTTAGAGAAAGAACAAGGGGGTAAGGTAAAGTATTTAATTTATTTAATTAGATACTTTAGGAACCTTAGGCAGAAAATGAAATAATGATTAAATAAATTATTTAATCACTATTAATGAAATAGATGAATAAAGTAGACAATTTTGATCATATGGAAGTGATCAAATTTGGATGTCTACACCTACAATAGAGTTTTTGATTACCTAGGCTCTCCCCTTCACCCCAAAGCCTTGAAATAGAATCTTATAGGATAGTTACACCCATATCTATCACTCCTAAGTGCCTTCACAATCAAAATCACCCTAAAGCAAGCAAAACCCAACTTTTGCTTCACAAACTAGGCCTGTCACATGAGGATGCCAGGCCTAGAACAATGCACAAATTCCACCACACAACATGCCATTCTCCTGAACCTTTAAAATTTGGAATATACACAAATACCTTCCATACCACCAAGATTTATCATTTTTACAATGTGGATATGGAAGAAAAGGCCATTATTCACTCAAAACCCCAGTTTTGAGGGTTTTCAGACCACCCGACAGAGAAATACCAATATCTCCCTTGTCCCTCAATTAAATCACTCCAATCCAATGCCAAAAGGAATCCAATTCAAACCATCATAGCCTTAAAGTGTGAAAACAAACTTGAAGATTGTACCAAGTACGAGATCAACAATTTTGCACAGAAAATCAGGAAAATAATAAATTCTTTATTGAAAATTATTTCTTTTTCCATCAACAACCTTTCCTCAACCAAGAGAGGAATATTTAAGGTCTAACAGCCTCCCTCCAATGTCTACTAAGTGCATTTTTAATAGAAGGACGTTGGAAACCGACTGACTCCCATTTAGACCTCTAATCACCTAGTTAAGGCAATTAACTCTATACCTTGAAACCGACTTCAAAGAATATGCTAAAGGTGTTAAAAAATCCTTGAAACACATCAAATGACTAAGATAACTCCCCTCAACTTCCTAGTTTCATCATGGCACCATGATTCATTAGTTGGCCTAGATGCACCAAGGTTACATGGTGAGAAGGAGACCTCTTACAAACACCAAAACTCAACCCCCAAGCTAAAAAGCTTGTTACAAAAATTTGAAGATGGTCCTTGGGACTTTATTACATTAAAAACAACTTGAAAACAAAACAATATTTCATGCAAGCCTCATGGAGGCATTTGGACCCCAAGGTGCCCCTGCACCATACACTTGGGGTGGAAGAGATCTCAAGTACCACCTGAGATCAATTGTTGCAAATTCATACCATGTTGTTTGATATATTCCTCACTCATCCAAGTTGCATCCTCAGGTGGAAGACCCTTCCACTTAACCAAAAATCCATTATATACCTTCTTTCTTTTCCTTTTTACCTCTTTAGTGTCTAATATAGCCTCAAGCTTTAATGGTTCAGATGGTGGAAGGTCTTGCACCCAATCCTCATCATTTTCAACACCTACACCTACATCCAAAGATCCCTTAAAGGGGTACAAATCAACAACATTCAAAATAGGGGAGATAGCCACTCCAGGAGGGAGTGCTCTCTCATAGGCATTTTGCCAAAACTTGTGAATGATATTTCAAGGGCCTATTTTCTTCATTTGTAACATTGTGTATTTTCCCTTGGGTGGAATTTCCTTCTTCAAGTATGCAAAAACTAGATCTCCCACCTTATATTGAACATTCCTCCTTTTCAAATCTGCCCTCTATACTTGTCCACACTCTTCTTGAGATTCTCCTTCACTTGATCATGAATTGACTTCATTGCAATGGAAAAATCCTTTCCTTTTGCACTCCTCTTCTCCATTCCCTTCAAATCTCTCAACTCAAAGACTCCCCTTGGGTTCATTCTATACACTACCTCAAAGGGAATTTTTCCTATGCTTCTATTTAGAGAATCATTGTAAGCATATTCTGCTTTGGGTAGCACCAAATCCCATTGAATACCATGCTCTTTTGTCAAGCACCTTAACAAACTACCAAGTGATCTATTGACCACCTCTGTTTGTCCATCCGTTTGAGGATGGTAGGCAGAACTATATTGCAAATTTATCCCTAACTTCTTCCATAGGGTCCTCCAAAAGTGACCAATGAATTTGGAATCCCTATCTGATACAATTCTCAAAGGAACACCATGGATCCTCACAATCTCTTTGAAGAATAATCCTACAATATTAGTGGCATCATTAGTACTTTTACAAGGAATAAAGTGTGCCATTTTGCTGAACCTATCCACTACTACAAAGCCACTATCAACTCCCTTTAAGTTTTAGGCAGTCTTAAGACAAAATCCATACTTATTCTCTCCCAAGGTCTATTTGGGATTGGTAGAGGTTGGTATAGGCTAGTATTTGAAGTACTTCCCTTTGCCCGTTGGCATATAGTGCAATTCTCCACAAAATTTCTTACATCAACCTACATTTTAGGTCAAAAGTAGAACCTCCTAACCTGCTCCAAGGTTTTGTCAAGTCCAAAGTGCTCTCCAAGACTCCCACTATGCTTTTCTCTTACCAAATTCTCCCTCATATAACAATTTGGTATGCACAACTAAGCCCCTTTGAACAATAGGCCATATTGCAAAATATAATCAACATATTCACTATGAAAAGCATCTGAAAATTGAGAGAAAACATCAAAAATAGCCTTGAAATCTTCATCCTCCTTATACATACCTTTAAGAGATTCTATGCCCACACTTTGCAATTGAACCTCTTGAACCAACATGACCCTCCTACTAAGGGCATCTGCAACTTTATTTTCTTTTCCCTTCTTGTGCTTTATGGTGAAGGTGTATGCTTGTAGGTATTCAACCCACTTCATATGCTTTTGGTTTAACTTTTCCTGTCCATTCAAGAAACTAAGTGCATGGTTGTCAGTGAATACAAAAAAATCCTTTGGTAACAAGTAGTGCCTCCATTTCTTCAAGACTTTGACCATAGCATACAACTCTAGATCATATGAGGAATATTTCCTCTTAGCCTCATTTAGTTTTTCACTAAAGAATGCAACCAATCTGCCCTCTTGACTTAGGATAGCACCTATGGCTTGACCACTTCCATCACACTCAATTGTAAAAACTTTATTAAAATCAAGGAGAGCAAGGATAAGCTACTTTGATACCTTTATTTTCAAATATTCAAACCTTTCATTTGCTTCATTGGTCCATTGGAACTTGCTCTTCTTGTCTCCTTTGATGGATCCATTTTCAAACTGCCTTTTGCTATGACAAACCCAAGATAGATCAATTCTTCTTTCATGAACTCACACTTCTGCATGTTGATCAAAAACCCCTCTTCATGCAACCTCCTTAGCACCATATTGAGATTCTTCAAATGCTCCTCCTTGGACCTGCTAAACACAAGAATGCTATCCAAATAAACCACAAATTGTTTCCAATAAACGATTTTAATACCTCATTCATTAATCTCATGAAGGTACTAGGGGCATTGGAAAAGCCAAAAGGCATCATTATCCACTCATAGAGACCCTCATTGGTCTTGAATTTTGTCTTCCATTCATCCCCCTCTTTGATCCTAATTTGGTGGTATCCACTTTTCAATTCAATCTTTGAAAAATAGAAAGTCCCTCCTAGACAAGCCATAAGATCTTCCATTCTTGGCATAGGAAACCTATATCTGATGGTTATCCTATTTATGGCTCTTGAATTAGTACATAACCTCCACTTTCCATCTTTTTTAGGGGCCAACACGGTTGGAACAACACAAGGGATCAAACTCTCCCTCACTAGGCCTTTATCCAATAGTTCTTGCACTTGTCTTACTATCTCTTCATTTTGAGTAGGGGTCATCTTGTAGGCATCCTTATTAGGCAATGTGGCAACTGGTATTAGATCAATATGGTGATTGATATCTCTGATTGGAGGCAGGTAACTAGGCAATTCATCCACTATAATCTCCTTACACTTATCCAACAAGGTTTTGACTTCACTAGGAATGGTTCCTCCTTTGTTTACAGACAAATCAGACCTGCACTTTGGCTTAACAATCAAGGCAAACCCAAGACCTCCTCATCCTTTAAGGTCTGCAAAAACTCTTTCCCTCCTACCATCATGATGTTAGACTCATGTTTTTTATCTATCCCTTCATCCGGCAAAGGATTCAAAGTGAAAGATTTCCCATCTTTGCTAATCCTATAGGTGTTCTTATGCCCGTCATGTTGGGATTTCCTATCATACTACCAAGGAAATCCTAAAAGTAGGTGACAAGAATCCATGGGAGTAACATCACAAAGGATTTTGTCCTTATAATCCCTCATTTGAAATTCCACCCAAGCTTGCTCATTGACAAGCACTTGCTGATTCTTATTTAACCATGACACTTTGTAAGGATTAGGATGAGGATTTTTTTTCAATTTCAATTTTTCTACCATCTCTAAGGACACTAGATTATTAGTAGAGCCTGAGTCTATGATTACCTTGCATACCTTCCCATGGAATTTTCATGTGGTCCTGAACAAGGACTTTCTATGTGGTGGCTCCTTGGTACTTGGCACCTTCAAAAGTGTCCTCCTCATCATCAATTTTTCTCCAACCTTAGGATCAATAGGTCTGGAAGGTGAAGTCACACTTTGAGCATCCTCTTCTTGCACCAATTGGTTTCTCCTATCACCCCCCATAAGATTTTTAAGCCTGCTTCTCAGTGCACTTGAATGATGGGTGTCCATACTGATTACAAGTGTAGCATCTTCCAGAGAATGAATTTGAACCTCTTCCACTAGATCTGCCTCTTCCATTAGATATCCTGCCCCTAAATCCTCCTCTTGACTCTTGAATTTGTTCTTCTTTTCCACTTGACTCCCCTTGTTGTTTCTATGACTGATTTCTTCCACCAAAACTGCCTCTTCCTTTAGAATTTCTGCCTCTACCCCTTCCTTGCTGATCTTGCTTTCTCCTCAACTTATCTTCAGCCCTAAATGCCACTTGGAAACACTCTTCCACTATCTTAGGGGTCATTAGCATGATCTCATCTTGAATCACAAACCTTAGGCCATTCAAATACCTAGCCACTTTCTCTTTCTCATTCTCCACATGGTCACATCTCATGCAAAACTTATGAAACTCTTCGGTGTATGTTGCCACATCCACATCCTTTTATTTTAAGTTTTGTAACCTCTTGAATACTTTCACTTCATGATCTATAGGGAGGAATTGTAATTTCAATCTGATCACCATTCTCTCCCACAAAGTAATCATGTTCTTGCCTACCTTCATTCTTTCTCCTTGGTGATAGTTCCACCAAATCAAGGTTGATCCACTCACCTTGGTCTTGCTAAACTTAACATTCTTGTTATCTACCATTTCCTTGTATTCAAAATAATTGTTCAAGGAATCTATCCACTCTAGTAGTGCCTCAGCATTCATCTTACCCCCATACATTGGTATGTCCATCTTAGGTTCAAAGGACCCTGCTTTTATGGTTTGCAAAGCACCCAAGAATCTCCTTTCCACAGGAGCCAACTCTTCAGCAGGTGGATTCTCTTCCTCACCACCCTCTACCTCTTCCTTTGAGGTATCCTCTTCATTAGTAGCTACTCTTCTTCTCTCTTTGGCTTCTAATGCTTCTACCTTCTCTTTCAGGGCCTTCAACTCGCTTGCAATTGGAGGCATTGTTCTTCACTCTGTCTTTTCTCACGATACTTTTGCAACTTCCCACAACCAAAACTTGCTTTGATACCACTTTATGTAGAGTGGGCCAACCAAATAGGATAGATGACACAACTTCTCTCAAATATGCCCACTTGGACATCAATTCACCAAACTCACAACAGGGTAACCTTGCTACTTGACATGGGATTTTGGTCAACCAGATTGAGACAAAGGTCTAGACTAGGTTTGTTACCCCATAACATGTTTCACCTGACCACTCAAGGCCATAACACCCTAATTTTCACTTAGGAAACTCCATTCTTCCATCGCTCTAACCTTTAGGCCTCTTTACCCTTCTAGCCCTTATAGCCTACCCAATAGGATAGTCAAGACATAATGCACACCCAAGCCTGTACCAGGCACAAACCACTGAGTTTAGACTCTTATGAAATGTCCCTACAAAGCCTCCAAATATCCCTTCTTGACAGTGGACAAAAATAGGGCAATGGACTAGTACAATGCTGCTCCAAGAGGCTTAATTAGTTACCTACAATAGAGTTTTTGATTACCTAGGCTCTCCCCTTCACCCCAAAGCCTTGAAATAGAATCTTATAGGCTATTTAAACCCATATCTATCACTCCTAAGTGCCTTCACAATCAAAATCACCCTAAAGCAAGCAAAACCCAACTTTTGCTTCACAAACTAGGCCTGTCACATGAGGATGCCAGGCCTAGAACAATGCAAAACTTCCACCACACAACATTCCATTCTCCTAAACCTTGAAAATGTGGAAATATACACAAATACCTTCCATACCACCAATATTTAGCATTGCCACAATGTGGAGATGGAAGAAAAGGCTATTCTTCACTCAACACCTTGGTTTTGAGGGTTTTCAAACCACCTGACAGAGAAATACCAATATCTCCCTTGTCCCTCAATGAAATCAATCCACTCCAACGTCAAAAGGAATCCAATTCAAACCCCTTTCAAACCATTACATCCTTGAAGTGTGAAATAAAACCTATAGACCGTACCAAGTACAAGATCAACAATTTTGCACAGAAAATCAAGAAAACAACAAATTCTTTATTGAAACCTCTTTCTTTTTCCATCAACAACCTTGCCTCGACCAAGAGAGGCATATTTAAGGTCTAAAAACCTCCCTCCAATGTCTACTAACTTCATTTTGAATAGAAGTAAGTTGGAAACCAACTGAATCCCATTTAGACCTCTAATTGCCTAGTTAAGGCAATTAACTCTATACCATGAACCCGAATTCAAAGAATATGCTAAAGGTGTTAAAAACTCCTTGAAACACACCAAATGAATAAGGTAACTCCTCTCAAATTCTTGGTTGCATCATGGCACCATGATTCATTAGTTGGCCTAGATGCACCAAGGTTACATGGTGAGAAGGAGACCTCTTACAAACACCAAAACTCAACCCCCAAGCTAAAAAGCTTGTTACAAACATTTGAAGATGGTCCTTGGGACCTTATTACATTAAAAACAACCTGAAAACAAAAAAAGATTTCATGCAAGCCTCATGGAGGCATTTGGACCCCAAAGTGCCCTTGCACCATAAGTGGATCTATGAAGCAAGTTAAAACATAAAAAGCTTTGCGGTAACCACAATTTAAACTTATCGTTATGTTCTATGTAATGCATAGTGCTACACTCTCCCTATATTAACCCACTTTTGACAATTTAGGATAGTATGTATGGTCTACCCTTGAATTTATAGAAATTCCTATATTTAGAGAAAATCATTATTGAATTATTTTAAACAACATTATGGTTATTCATTTTGAGCGTGATGACAATTAGAACCTGGAAATGTTAAAGCTCGGGTGGCCCTTGGAATAATGGACTTGCAAGATAGTGAAAAAGGTAGTGTTCATGAAGGAATGGAAAAGATGCATAGATCCTTTGAATTATACCTGTACTATGCAATGGAATTGAATCATTTAGCAAGCCATTTTTTCTTCACAGGACAACGTTTTCTTGTGGAACAATTGATTAAGATAGCTCTTGTTTCGATTGACCAGCCTCTCATGAAATATCATTCATATTATAATCTTGTACGATCTTATCATGAGAAGCCTTCATCCCACCTTCCATGTGAATCCTCTCTTGAAATGTTTGAGGCCTTAACATCCCTAACAAGAGGAAGGTGGTTTTTAACTTCGTCATATCTTCCCTTACAGATGTGGTTATTTTGTAGGAAACTAGGTTGGTTTTTAACTAAATATCATGTGTATTATAATTATTTAAAAATTTGGTTGCCTTAGGCAACTTCACCAAATTTTGAGAACTTATTTGATCCCCTTAAGAAAAATAATATTAAGACCCCTTAAGATGTGGTTAAGTTGTAGGAAACAGTGTTGCTTGATGAGTATACTTTTGATCTTCCTTCTTTAATGGGAAGGCTCTAGTCTATAGTTTAGTCTACTACTCAACATGCATCTAGTGGTATTTACATGTTATACTTTTGATGTATTTAAATGTAGGAGAATCCTTAGGCAGTGTGACCTGCAATCTTGCATCATTTTTAAAAAGTGAGATCTTAGTTTAGTTATTTATTTTTTATTAGTTTATAGTTACCAATTTATGGTAGAGAAACTTATTTCATTTCACTATAATTTGAAATTGGCTTTTTCAATTTTGAGTAAAGCTTTCAATTTAGTGTTAAGAATGTCGGGTTAATGTTTGAAGTGATTTGGATGAGGAAAATATTATAAATTATTGAGAGTGGTTATGGGTGGAAAGGTAAGTTGTTTTGGTTTTGAAAGGCACATACATTTATCTTGCATACCATTATCATCTACTTTTAATATTTAGAAAACAATAACATATATGGAATGAAAAATAAAAATGAATACATATATATATATATATATACATATGTATGTACATACAAACATATATACATGCATACCTACATATATATACAATTTATATACATATTTATACATAATGTACATATATGTATATACATGTACATGTATATATATGTATGTATGTATGTAAATGTACACATATCTATAAATAGGTATTCTATATCAAATATGGAGCTTCTATGTTATCTCATAATGTAATCAAATATTGCATACCATTATCCTATAAGTTTTTAATATTTAGAAAATAATAATTAACCGATAGGCTATTTACTTGGGGAGATCCCATCGGTATCTCCTCCAGTCTGACGCCGCCGGGAAGTTTAAACATTCAAAATGGAAGAGCTCGGCTTCTCGGTCATGCACAGGTACGGTCTCACGGAGACCTCAGGTATAGTGATTATGTGCGCTTGGAAGCCCGAGTGGAACAACCTTCTGAGGAACGACTGAGCCCGACTAAAATCCCAGCAGGGTGTCCGAAGTCTGAGCATGACTCAGGTAGATGTGAAGGACCCGGTGACCATGACCAGCATGGCCCGAGACAAAGTCCAGATGGGTGAAATCATGATTAAGGGCAGCCAGCATAATGAAGGGCTATCTCAAGAACGAGGACCTCACTGCCCGGGCCTTGGCCGGTGGGTGGTTCCACACAAGGGATGTCACAGTTATTCACCCGAACGGGTACATTGAGATCAAAGACTGGTCTAAGGACATCATTATCTCAGGCGGGGAAACCATCAACAACGTTGAAGTGGAATATGTTTTGTATTCTCATCCTCTCATTGTAGAGGCAACTGTGATGAGGATCCCTTATCCCTTATGGCGAGAAATTCCCTACACCTTTGTAAGTGTCAGGAGTGATCATAATGGTGGGCAGGGTCAGAAGCCTGATTTATCTGCATCAGAAATAATTTCCTTCTGCAGAGAGCGCATGGCGCACTTTATGGAACCCAAGTCCGTGGTCTTCTTGCCCGAGCTCCCAAAGATTTCTACTAGAGAAATCTAAAAGTTCATCCTCAGAGAAATGGCCAAGAAAACTGTATTGCCATCCTCGGATAGAGAACTATCTGAGGCACATAATCAACTTCAAAAAGCTAGCTCGCCTAGCCTAGATTATAGTTCAGGTTTGAAGAGTGGTTGCAAGACCTTATAGTCTTCATAATTCTCGTCCCTCATTCGAAACATACCTTTAAACTGAGGTAAGTTACGACAACTTTATGCTCTTGGCCCTTCGTGACCTACGGCCTTAAACATGGTTAATCCCCCTCTCTTACATTTTTGGTGAACCCAAAGTGAACCCATGTTTGTTCATTTGTGGGTGTTGAAACTTATGCTGTGTGCTTAGTGATCATTGTATCCCTGAGTGTTGTGAAGGTTTATGAGCATCAAAGCCCACTCCACAACTTCTAGGTACATTTTCAAGAGAAGTATACAATACCTTCCAATGGAGAAGACGAGGGTTACCTCTAGTTTCTCTACAAGCCTTTTCTGCGGACCTACGATGGGTCTTTTACCTTAGGAGCAGTTTTCGAGGGGCGAGGTAGAAATATTTGATGAAACCAATCACGTCCCCACTCCTCCTGCATCTCCCACACCTTCGTTGGTAGATGAGCATGAGGTTGTTCATATTCCTTCAGAATATGTCTCCGCCCTTAGCAAAGGGTTGGTTAACTTGAGAATCACTTGGAAAGAAACTTGAAGATGGCTAGGGCTGCTCGAGTTATTAGTGAATTAAAGTATATGGTGGGAAAAGATCGAATAGGCATAGAAATCCTAGCTAGCCTCTCTAGTTTTACCGAAGTGTGTTCCCCTTCGAATAATGCTAACATTATACAAGGGGCCACTTTTGAAGAACATGAGAGATAGTTGGCAGTATCGATGCCTCCCACATTTGTATACATGGCTGATGGGGTCCCTTCAATCAAAATTCCTTCCTTATCCGAAGGATCTGAAACTATCAAAGCAAACAAGATCCCCTTGGGTTTCAACTTCACCCCTCTTGTCACCTATAGTAGTAGAGGTTTTGGTGGGATGAGTGGTGGAGGCTTTGGTGGTAGGGGTGAAATTGGTGGAAATGATTCTGATGGAGGTCATGGTGGTGGTTTCAGAAATGGAAGTGGCTCCAGTGGAGGCCCTGTTCGTGGCGGTGGCTCTGGTAGTGGTTCTAGTGGTGGCCATGGTGGTGGTTCCGAAGGTGGCTATGGTGGCTATTCTAAAGGAGGTTCCACTAGTCCTATGTCATCCAATGACCCTATTCTGAATAATATCCTTCAAAATATGGGTAAGATGTAGAGCTAGTTGGTAAGTCTCTCCCAAGCCTCTGCCCAGCCTATCTTGCAACCCTTTGTTCGGCATAGCCCACTGTTGGTAGAAATTTTAAACACTCCCTTCCCACAAGGAATTGAGATATCGAAGTTCAAAAAGTATGGCAGCAAAGGGGATCCACAGACACATGTGTCCACCTTTAACACCCTATGCACAAATTTCTTCCATCACGACGCGTTGATGGAAAAACTATTTCCTTGATCTCTCAAGGATACAACACTCGAATTGTACTATTCCTTGCCCAATAATTCCATTTTCTCATTCAATCAACTGGTGAACTAGTTTCCCCAATAGTTTCAAGACAATATCAGACTGAAGATGACCTTTTTGGATCTTGTCTGATACAAATAATGATATAATGAAAAGATTATTGACGTCATCATGCGATATCAAGCGCTCTTCTCATAAATCTCATTCCCGCTACCCGATTCAGATGTGCAAAAGGTATTCATTGGGAACCTGGAAAGGCCTTGGCAAGAGAAGTTTTCCCTTATGAAGTACCCTTCCTTTGCATTTTTGTGTGAAACATAATGAGAGTATCAAAAATGGTAGTCCAGTTCGGGGGATCCTCCTTGCACTCTTGTTTTGAAGGAAGATCCATTGTATCAATCTCTAGGAAAGGTACAACTATTACGAATGTAGTAGCTGCTATGGATGACAAAATCCTCAGATGCAACCAAAATTTCACAAAGTTGGCAGAATCATATTCTTACATCTTGCAAAAGTTGGTGAAGGATAAGATCATAACCTTGTAGAATCCTAAGCCTCTTAAGGAACTTTACCCTAGTTGGTACGATGCAAGTACCTAGTATCAATACCATCAAGTTAACGAACATGATACCAAACATCGTATGCACTTGCATCACGAGATACAAGATCGCATCGAGGATGGTACTATTTGTCTCGATGGAAGCAAATAAAATACAAATAAATTGGTGGTGAAAATGAACAATGAGTTGCAGATATACACAGACTCGTTTCCATCGCATTCTACCAACCTGATTGTCGATCCCTCTGAGTATGTCACTCAACCTAAGGCCTATGTCAACATGGTAACAATTACTCCCACTCAGCAACCTATGACCGGTTCGTCGAATGTGACATTCACCTCACAAGATATGCCTATGAACAATAAACCTTCTCCCCTCTACATTCTCCCTCGCCTCAATGGTAACATTGTGATAGGGGTTTTGGTCTACCTTGCAAGCCATGTGAATATTATTAGAGAAGAAACATTGTTACTAAATTCATTAAAGAAGGAGAAGTATGAAGAAAAAAATCCATCATCCGTAAGCATGATGGTCTCTGTCTCAAAAAATATGGCTCGATAACCTTGTCCATCCTAGTTGGACCTAGGGCTGTTGACATGGTTTTTGATGTTGTTTTAGAGTTGGATCTGTTTAGGTTGAAACTAGGCATATACCTTGGCTAGCTTCCATGAATGGGATCGCCTTCGTAATTCATAAATGTTTAAAGTTTTCCCATGAAGGTGTCGTGCATGTAGTGCATGACATTGGATATCGACCTCTGGTGGTCTAATGGGGGATATTCATTAGATCACTTTTGGCCAGCCCCAGTTGGTCCACTTCCTCCAAGAACAAACCTACTTTATAAGAATTACATAAAGTATAAGACTGGGGGAAAGGGATAGACGAAACTAACCCTTCTTGTAACAAAAAATCTAGTTGCCTCCTCTTCCTGAAAGGAAAAGGAAAATCTTGCCCATTCTTGAGCTACCTCGCCCGCTCCCATTTCTTGGGAGGAGTATTGGATAAGTAAGCTTGGCCTTTACCCACTGAGTCCGATGGTGTCTGCTTGGTGTAGACCCAAAGTTAGGATATCAGATCTCCCTAATGAGACCCTTGGATCTTGGTACTATTTGTACGATAGAAAGAAAGGCTCTCAAAGAGATCGCTCTGTGGCCTCCCACCACTTCTGCTCCCAAAGCAGTTGACTAGAAGAGGCCCATTGCTAAAGCAATTAAGCCGATTCCCCCTGTTTCTTCTCAAAATGTCCCTCCTGCTCCCATTTAGGAGTCTGTTCCTCCACCATAAATGGTTGTAGTGGACACTCCCATGGTTGAGTAGGAGCCTTCTGTTCCTTTGCAGCCTTTGGCCTCTAGCTCGAAGAGTCGAAGAAACTGCCTTGTGCATGAGCATAAGCATCAACGAAAGGCTCTCACAGCTGAGTAGGTCGCTTTGCAAAAAATAAACAAGGAGATGACCACCCCTATGTCAGGGCCTCTTACGATGTATTCCCCTCTCATTTCTCCTAGTTCTGTTCAACCTAGTTCAATCTCCGCCTCGGCTGCTACTGTGAGTGTGCGTGACCCCAAAAAGGTGTAGGTGCTCATTGCTCCTTCAACGGAAATGCCTTTGTTGATGTCCCTTCCAGACATCATGCCATTTCCAAATCCCATAGAAATGCTAAACACTTCGATGGTATCTACTGCGGTTTTCTCCTCTTCTTCCTCTACACCACTCACCTCGTCTATAGGGAGTTCACACCCCCTGATGAAGTAGAAGGTAGAGGTTGGTCCTTCTAGCAATGGAGGACACAAAAGGAGCCCATCCTCTTTGAAGGGTGGTCTTGCGCTGAATTTTTCCATCCTAGTAACATAACCAACCCCGACTTCCCCTGAGTTTGTAACCGCTCCCAAATCGTTTGGTGAGCCTAGCGGTGAATCTCGGGCACAGTCTTCCTCATCCGTCAAGGTAAAAAATGACACTTCGATAAAGTGTTTTTTAACTCTTTGGATGAAGTTTCGGCCTTGTCAGCAATTTTCACAAAATCGTTGACCTTAGCTCCACAAGAGCTTAGTGGAGGGGCCCTTGCGGGCCCCTCTTCCTTAGCCCTTATTGCGGGAGGGTTGGAAGCTTCTCCCCTTAATATTCCACCACTGCAAGCTTGTCCTCCTTCCCCCTATAATGATCTAGAGTGGGAAGCGAATGACATTTTGGTCGATCAGTGTTAGGGGGAGGCCCCCTTTTCTTTATCTTTAGATTAGAAATGTGTGTGTGTGTTGGATGTGTTCCCCTGTGATCATTCTTTCTGCTCCTGGATGACCCTTGTCACCCTTGTTGGTGCTTGGATACAGGAGTGATTTTTGTGTTGTAAAACTTACTCTATCTATTTCATCATTCTTCCATGTTTGTGACTTGATTTTCAGCGAATTAGGGATGATGCAAAGCATTGGGGGCATTTAGGTTTCCCTTCCATGTTGACCCAATTTTTTATTTTTACTTTGTTTTCTATGCATTCTTCCTGATCTGGTTGGGGATTGATGATCTTTCACTTTGCACCACGGTTACCTATTATTTATAAAAGCATGAGTAGATCTGAGCCCGCGAAACCAGATCCCCCTATGCCCTTTGCTTGTGTTTGTCTCTCCTTTTCACTCTTTTTTTTCTCTTTCTCTCTTCTTTGCTTGATTTGTCCCTTTCATGTGCGATAAAACCATTTCTATAAAAACTCAATTTTTAGAAAATGCATTCATCTCTAATGAATCTTTTGTCAAGAATCTTCACAAACTTCTTTTCAAGAAATCATATTCTTGACTTGGACACTTAATGGAACATGTTTCCTTCATCATGGGTTCATAAAGAAAGAACTTGAGAACCTTCCTTCGAAGTGGGAATAGATTCAACTTTCCCCTCGCGTGGGGGCATCTTCTTCCTTTTTAATTCATTGATGAAGTGAACATCTTTCAAAAGGATTCCTTGATGATGAATGATTCTAGAAAGAAACATCTCTTTCATACTTTCGAACAACGTGTCCCTTGAGTGGAACCCTTCCTCATGTTGGGTTGCTGAGGGACGGACCGCTTTGAATTTTTTCCAAATTGTTAGCAGTTTGCGCAACTGTCCGCTTACTTGCCTACGTGACCACTTTTTGACATGTTATATCTACGAGTAAACATGTCGCTTTCCGGGTGCACCTATAAAGCAAATTCTTGAATCTCCAAAGTCCCCTTCCTTTGGTTTCCTCCATGTGAGAGATCTTGGGGGATACCTCCCTATAGGTCTATGGGTTTGTAGGGCGCTTTCTTTGGGTTTCATCCATGTAAGAGTTCTTGGGGGATACCTCCCTATAGGTTTGAGGGGTTGTAGTGCACTTTTCTAGGTTTCCTTTATGTGAGAGATCTTAAAAGACACCTTTCTTGTAGGTCTACGAGTTTGTATGGTGCTTTCTTAGCTTCCTCCATGTGAGAGATCTTGGGGGATTCTTCCTTGCAGGTTTGCGGGTCTGTAAGGTACTTTATGGGTTTACTTCATGTGAGAGATCTTGGAGGACACCTTCCTTGTAGGTCTACGAGCCCATGAGACACTTTCTTCTCGGAACTCCCTTCATGTGAGAGATCTTGGGTGTTGCCTCCTTGCAGGTCCACAAGCTTGTAAGACACTTTCATTCTTTAACTTCACAGTTCTGTGGGGATATTAAGTCCTTTACTAGTCTTGTGCTCTCGAGTTCGCTAGATCGTGGTCTACTTCCTCGATGGTTCAGGTATACATTTCTAACCTTACTATCTCTTAGATCTACTTTATCAAAGAACTCATTAGTATTCATGCTCGCTAAAGTGGGGGAAAAATGTATAGGAGAAAATTTTCACCCCTTATGCAAATTCCCCTTTTACACTTTCTCACCTTAGAAAACAATATTCAAAGGAAAAAATCCACATCAACCCATTGCCTTCATTCCACTTGGTGTCTATTTTGTGCATTGATAAAAGAATAACTATCGGGGATGCCCACACGGTGCACAAATGTCCACATGACACACTTACATCCCTGATGGATTCCTGCCTCTAAAGCCAACAAAGGCATTACACTTCCTATTGGGGTCAATTTGTAATGCCCCTCTTTGACCAATGGACCTGAATATGGCCATTTTTCTCATTCTCCCTTCAAAAACACTCTTCATTCCTTCATTTCATACTCTATGGAACTCCCTAAGAATTCTAGCATTCACTTCTTGCACTCTCAGTCTTCAAGCAACACTTTGGCACTCCATAGCAATAGCAA
The DNA here is from genome assembly GCA_007115665.2 of Sequoiadendron giganteum. Taxonomy (NCBI): domain Eukaryota; kingdom Viridiplantae; phylum Streptophyta; class Pinopsida; order Cupressales; family Cupressaceae; genus Sequoiadendron; species Sequoiadendron giganteum. The sequence goes on along the minus strand of CM021102.1, from coordinate 406,341,850 downwards.
CAACACTCCGTCAACTCCATAGAGAAAGTGTGGAACAACACCATTACAACAGGGGCTTGAGTCCTCTCATTTTCTCCCCCATTAGCTAGTGAGATCTTGGTGGAGGTGGTAAGAATTTTCACTCCTCTCCTCTACGATTTGGTTGAGTAGCACAATAATGTTTTATAGTGTTATTGTGTACTTTACTTTCATTCTTCCTTTATCATACTTTTCTCTACAGTTGCTATCTTGGTTGTTCGTGGAGGTGGAAACACCAAAACGGGGGTCTGACTGAGGCAGATCCCTATATAGCCCCCAAATTTTTTCCCTCTTTCTTGTGTGTAGGTGAGGGAACATGTGGAGCTAGCTGGCGAACAAACATCTTTGTGAGATTATCTTTGCCACCTTAATTCTAGTCTATTTTCTTTATCATTTCAGTGTCTACTTTGTGTACTTCCTCATTCTATTTTTACCATCTAGATTGAGCTATCTAGGCTGTTAGTAGGTATTCTTGGTAGTTTTACTTTGTCCATTGTTGTCTGGATGTACGAATGCCAATGCGCTCGAGAGGCGCTAGCGTGCCGTGCTGACATCCTAGAACTGCACTACCATCCTTGGATAGAGAACTATCTGAGACATAGAATCGAATCCAAAAAGCCATCTTTTCTAGCCCAGATTATAGTTCAGGTCTGGAGAGTGGTTGCAAGATGTTATAGTACTCGTCATTCTCATCCCTCATGTGAAACATCCCTTTAGATTGAGGTAAGTTAGGGCAGCCTTCCGCTCTTGGCCCTCCATGACTTGGGGCCTTGAACGTGGTTGGTCCCCCTCTTTTACAAAAGGAATATGTAAAATATATCGAATCCGAATCATAAGTGTTTTACGTGATGAAATTGATGTTAAGCAATGATTTATTTTTTGGTTCATATTTTTCAAAGGATGATAATCATGAGCATTAATGTCTATCAGTTCAGGGTGCACTACTGTTAAAGTCAGCTTAGAACAATCTTTTGAAATAGTGTTGATATTGAGTGAAGTCTTGTTTCTTTCTTTCATAGGACAATAACAAAGATCACTACTCTTTTCTTGCATGTGAGGCTCTATAGGAACATGAATACCTTGTTCTCTAGCACCACATCCTTTTCCACTATATCCAAGTTGTTTGATAAGCTCATAACCTCTTCCATAAAGTTATTTCATTTCTTTTGGATTTGGTGGTTGTTGATAGTTAGTTTTGTCAAAGTTTGTTGTGTATGTTGTCTTTTATTCTAAATTGTTTGAGGTGGATGATTTTGAAGGGTCATCCAAATTTTGTGTTGACATTACCGCTTTTTCTTTTCCCTTTTTAGACTCTTTGTTTGTGATCTTGTATTCTCCCATGAATGTTGGTTAGAAGTATAAGGAACCCCAATCATCTTCTAGGAGCTTCATGAATTCTTCTATGTGTTTTTATTTATCTTTTTGTTGCATGGGTTCTACTTGTGTAGTTGGTGTTAATATTTTCAAAGGATTCTACTTGTTTTTCTCAATGTTCAAACAATTTTTTGGTTTGGGATCAGCCTCGAGTATTGTACTTTTTTGTTGTAGACATATTTCATGATACAATGCAAAGTAGAAGGTACACCATTCATTTCATGAATCCATGGTCTCCCTAAAAAGAGGTTATATGAAAGATCATCAAGCATACCATGGATCATTGTTTCTAATGTGGCCTTTCTAGCTGTAATAGGTAAAGTAATCACACCAAGTGGTCATTTTCCCACATTGTCAAATCCACTAATGGATAAAGAGGCAGGTTGAATTTTTGATCTATCCACACCAAGCCTATCCAAAAGGGTCACGCTACACACATTAAGGGCTGAGCCATTGTCAGCAAGGGTTCACTTTATTCCTCTTCCCTTGTAGTGAACTATTACCATGAAAGCATCATTTTGTTTTTGTAGTTCCAAAGGAGGGAGCTCACTTTGGCAGAAAACAATGTTAGCATTTATTCCTTGAATCATGGCTTCTATGTCATTTGGGTTTGCACTAGAAGGGACCACAACTTGTTGCAAGGTTGTTTGAAGCATAGTGTGATAATTAGGTGAATTTTGAACTAGGTCCCATAGGGATATCTTTGCAGGAGTATTCTTAAGTTGTTCAACAAGATCATACTCCTTCCCACTATGCGAAGGAAAACGAGGAGGACTGGGTAAGATAAGATTAGGTAATGGGAGGGATGTTGGAGGTGTTTGTCTTGGTTGTAGATTGTTTCTAGTGTTATATGTATGAGAAACAATGTTCATCTTAGGTGGGTAAAGTATAATTTCACGTTTGTTTTGAGTTTGTGGCTTGTGTGAAGGTGGGTAAAGAATTAGAGGATTCAAAGGATGTCCCATAGGGTATGTAGGAGGTCCATTAATTGAAATTTATACGTATGATCATTTATGATTTCATTCCTTTGTTCCCTAATGCCTTATAAGGTAGGGGAAGGATAATAAAGAGGGTTTTAATAGGCCTTAAATATTTGATCATCTACCAGTAACATATCCTCATCATCTACAATCTTATCCTCTTCCACTAAATCATTCTCACAAGAAAAGGGAGAATGGAGGCTAGGTAAGGTGATGTTTAGAAATGTGTCTATTATGTCATTCTCTTGTGCTATAATATCTTCCCAAGGGAGAGGAGAAGTACAAGCAAGAATTTCATGATTCTCAACAATTGTATCTTCTTTCACCAAGATACCTTCGTCACTAAAAGGAGAGGTATCAAGAGAAGAAAAATTATGATCATCATGATTATCTATGCTTCTAATCTCTTCTATCACATCATCCCCAAAAATAGGAGAGATAGGAGGGGGTGTAAGTTTAAGGAAAGCATTAACATTTTCACTTTCTTGCACTAAGAGACTCTTATAACTAGGGAATGTATTGAATGAATGCTTATTGACTAAATTTTTCTTTGCAAACTTGGAAAAAGATTGAAACTAACATTTTTGAACATTAATCTATGCAAACTAAAAAAGCAATGTAAAGGCCTAGAATGAAATACAATTTTCAAATTTTAACAATATAATTTATTGATTACACTATGTAGTGATTTGAAAAATGAAATGTTTTGAATGAAAATTTAGAATTAAGAAATGCATGAAATGAACAATTTAAGCTAGATTTTGTAAAATGCATGAAACAGAAAGTCAACCCATTGAAACAGATAACCAATGGCAGCAAATAGAAGTGAAAAAATAAGGTTTTAAATGCTATTAAATGAAGTTTTGGATGTGCATTGGGACTGATTCTCCCAAGGTGGCGAATAAGTCCTAGTAGGGATTTTTTTTCAAAATTTTCAAAATTTTTTAATTGATTTTTATGATTTTTATGTTGTATGATCTATATTCTAGGTGCAAATGCCTATTTTGTTTGATTTTCATTGATATGAGGTGAAAAAATGCAACCTATATTCACTTTCACTAATACAAAATTTTGAAACCCTAGAATGCCAATTAACTAATGCAAACCCTAATGCAAAGTTAATGCAAGCTAGATCTAGGATGATGATGGAACCCAAATAAAAAAATAAGTTATTCTAAATGCAGGTTCACCAAAATAGAATCTCTTAAATTGGGGTATTAAGAGTGCTATCGTATGGCTTAGGACATAAAGAACACCCACTTTCAACTATTCCACTCAAGGATGACCCTAGAGATCTCAATGCAAAAGAGAAATAGATATTGCATTAGGGCTATCCTAGGGGATGATTATAAGCTAATGAGGGGTTCACCACCAAATAATGACTTGGAAAGACAAATTAAATAAAAGTTGTAATGTCTAAACCTAGTGATGCATGAAACTTAAATAAATGACCTAGAAATGCGTATAAATTAGAACAAAAAGCTGTAAAATTAGAGGTGTGCACCTGAAAACTTGTAGAGGATTGAATGAAGACCTAAAATGCTAAATAAATTAAGTTTTAGGCCTATTGGGACTCATTCGCCAATCTGGGTGAATTAGTCCTAGATCAGGGTTTTTGCACAGGAATAGGTTTTTGGAAAAAAGGGTATCCAAAACTGCAAAAATCTCAAAATTGACCTAAAATGGGCCTCATTTGCAAATTTGGGAAAACGAGTCTAGTTAGGGTTTTCTAGAATTTCAAATTCGATATATGGTTTTCAATGTCTTCTCTTTCTGTTCCACTTCATTTCTGGATTTGAAACCCTCATTTCAGGGTTGTAGGTGACTTTTTAGTGATGATTATGACTTTGCAAATGGGAAGACAACTCCAACAACTTTATCAAAGTTTGTAACCTAATATTCAATGATCCGTCAAGTATTCAAAGCACCTAGATCTATAATTACACAAAGATAGAGAGAGAAAAAGTGTTAATTGTTAAGGAATATGGGTTTTCCTTGGTCAAACCCCTTGTAGGTAATTAAACCAAATGATGAGATAATGAAATGAAGGCATGAAACATGAAACAAGGATCATGAATCATGGAAAATAATACCTTGAATGATGTGATACAGAGTATGGGAAATAACCAGATAATTGATACCATATTTCACAACAAATGGACTCATTCCTTTCTCAAAATTCAAAGACAATCATATTAGGGCAAACTTCTTCATAAGGGTAGACATTTGGTCTTCAAAGCAAAAAAAAATTCAATGATATAAAAAAATCACAATCATCCACAAGGAACCTCTAGTCTCCAACCTATCAAACTCACTCAGATAACTACCTACAAGAACCCTCACACATCAACCAATGGCCTTTCTTTCACAAACTACCCCTTTCCCTAGTAACCTTTCAAAATGAATTTTTTTTCAACAACTCCCAAAGAATACTTGATACCCAAAATGTAAAAAAATATTTAGATACCCTTTTCCTCATTTTAAAACATATCCCAAAACTAGGATAGGGTCCTTTGTACAGAGTCCTTAAAAAATTGACTGTCCTCTTGTTGTAACTAGGCCTAATTGACACCTAGGCATGCAATAGATGGATTCAAGGCTTCAATATCTCTCAAATATTATTCCAAAACCTCAAATATGTCATATGGGGACTCAATTACCTGATCCAACCACAAGGATCATCCTTCAATACTCTTGCAAACAATTTCTTCAATTCACTAGGGTTCTAGGACCTACTACATGAAGATTCAGACTACAGTAGTAAATCCACATGTGCCAAATCAACTTCCCTGCTCTTTCAACTTTGGAGAAACAAAATATACCATAATCCAAGCCATTCCACCAAATTTGAGGCCTTTTCATGAGTGGAATGGCGAGAAAAGCATTTTATTCACTCAAAGCTCACCCTAACTAGGATTTCAACCAATCTGAGAAGAAATACTTCTAACTTGAACAAATCTTAATGAAAAATAGAAAAATAAAGTGAAATGGAAAGTAGATCAATTTCTATATCAATCCCAATTGAATTCAAGCCATGAGAGAACCATATAGAACCATACAATTGACTGTAACAAAAAATTAGCATTCTGAAATGCATAAAACAAAGTTCTTTATTGATTCAATCTTCAAATTTCAACAAACAATCACAACCAAACTTGTATTTGACCTTACAAAGCCTTTTCCAACATTTTCCAACAGAATCCCAATGCTTTTACAATAATTTTTTTAAAAATGGTTCAAATTCCACTTGACACCAAAAAATACAAAAGTTGCTTTATGTAACTTTGACAACATTTGACATATTTTGTAAAAGGCCCCTAATGACTCAAAACTGACTCAAAAACCTATGAAATGGTCTTATGAGACCTTATTACATGAAATTAACTCAAAAAAACCAAAATATCAATCTTTTACCCCTTGGAGGCATGAATTGACCTATGGGTACCCCTGCACCATACTCCCGAGGAAGAAAAGATTCAAGCTCCACTTGAATGGAGGGTAGAAATATGAGAACCATGCTTGAAATATCTTGTCTGATGGATCTAAGTTTCTGCACATTGTCATCTTTGGAACAATTCTATGGTTGCTTCATCTTCACTTTAGGTTTCTTGAAAACTTGGCAAAGGTAGTTAAACTTGTCAATATAAGCCTGCCCTCCATCTACACCTCTACCTTGTAACTGATCCCTTTTTCCTTGATAGATTTCATGTATGCCAATAGTACCTTTCTCTCCTTCAATGGCTTGTTTCATTTTCACCTTAGGTTTCTCACCTCTCAAGTCTGCAATCTCATCAAGAGCACTTTGTCTTCTCTCTTTGTCTCTAACCATCATGTCATCAAGCTTGGGTTCTTGAGTAGTGTTACTACCCTCTTCTAAAAGAACTAAATCATAACTAACCTTGGTACCTTCAAAATTACACTCACTAACATCTGCAACTCTCTCTTGTTGCTCCACTTGTAGTGGATGCTTGTCTAATTTTCCATCTTCCATTTGCAACTTAGTTTGATCATTATGCTACTCCATACTTCCTTTTCCCCTCAAACATTGCTTGCTCAACCCTGCAATCTTTTTCACAACAATCCTCTTGCCTGTAGCAACCAAATTCCTCGCATTTACAACCTTCCAAACAAGTGCATCATTTGTGTTGACACCATCTCTTCCTTGAGGCACATTACACTCTTTGTTTTGTTTGTCATAGGTTGTTGTGTGTGACATACCAACTATTAGTACCAAAGCCATATAATGACTAGCACCTCTCCTTAGAAGCAAAAAGTCAAAAAATTCATTCACCACTATGTCGACATGATCTTTCAGTACCTCCTAAACTTCCCAAGGTAGCTCTTCCATCCTTGTTGATCTTAGAATAGTCCTAGGTTTGCTCACCATTGTAGTACCTACTTCTTCCTCTTTCATTGGCTTCAAAAAATCCTTTGTACCCATTAACATAACCCTAGACTCCACTTTTGGGTTTTGGATTTGATCTTGCAATGGTGTAAGGGTGTAGGAAACTCCATCTTTTTCTATAATATATGTGTTTTTTCTTCCATCATATTTGGCACTCTTATCATATTGCCAAGGCCTCCCCAAAAGAAAATGGCAAACATCCATTAGTATTATGTCACACAAAACTCCATCTTTATATCCTCCTATATGAAAATCAACCCAAATTTTTTCATTTACAACTACTTGTTGCCTTTTATTAAGCCGAGAAATTGTATATGGTGTGATATGAGGGATTATTTTCAACTTAAGCTTTTCAACCATCTCAACTGAAACCAAATTATCTATACTTCTTGGATCAATTACAACTTTGCAACATTTACCTAAGCAGTTACATGTAGTTCTGAAAAGAGATTTCCTTTGTGGTGGTTATTTCTCCATTGATTCTTTGATCAAAGTCCTCCTCACCATGAGAGACTCACCAAATTCTGGATTAGCATTGTTTGATGGAGAGTTCACACTTTCATTGTTATTTTCTTGTGCAAATTGATTTCTTCTTTCTCCTCCAGATGAAGTAGTGGACCAATTTTCAGTGCATTGCCATGTTTGATGGCCTAGAAATTTTTTGCATGCATAACATTTCCTTGTAAATCCACTTGAACCTCCTCTTTGGCTTCCAAATCTTCCCCTTGGATCTGATCTACCTTCTATAAATATACTTCTTGAATCTATAACTTATTCTTGGACTCTACTTGCCTCTCCTTGACTCTCATGTGATTGTCCTAAATTAGCAAATGCCCCTCTTCCTCTAGGATTTTTTCCTCCACCCCTACTTTTCTTTTCTTTCCTTCTCCTGAATTTATCTCTAGCCTTGATGCCCAATTGATAACACTCCTCTACCGTTCTTGGATTGGTGAGGCTCAATTCATCTTGAAGGTTGTATCTCAACCCATTGAGGTATCTTGCCACTTTATCCTCATCATCTTCTACATGACCTACCCTTATGTTCAATTTGTAGAACTCCTTAGTATAGGCACTCACATCCATATCCTTTTGCTTAAGGTTTTGAAGCCTTTTGAACAACTGAATGGTGTAGTCACCAGGAAGGAATTTTCCCTTGAGTTTAGCAACCATCTATCCCAAGAGGCAATTTTAGACTTCCCTTTCTTTATTCTTTCACTTTGTACATAATCCCACCAAAGCATGGCATGTCCCTTCGACTTTGTCCTAACCAACTTCATCCTTTGATATTCTAGCACATCTTCATAATCAAAGTAGTTACCCAATGCTCCTATCCAATCTAGGAGTTCCTCACTATCCAAATTTCCTCCATACATGGGTAAATCCATCTTGATCTTATGACCATCTCCCTTGACTGCTTTCAAGAGCTTTGGCATCCTCAAGTCATCAGGATCAATCTCTTCCTCAGAACCTTCTTGGGAACTTTCCCTTTCCTCTTTTTCTTGGTCACTCAAGTCTCCTATGACCATTCCTCATTTTTGACTTGTTTCTAGGTCATAAAACCTCTCCTTCAATTGTCTCATCTCTCTGGCATATTTTTCCTTCAACTCATTCACCTCTCTAGAAATGATGGTATTCCCATTTGGAGGCATCTTGTTTCCTTTTCAATTCAACTTTTCCCTCTTCAGAACAAACCTACGCTCTGATACCAATTTTATGTAGAGCAGGGGAAAAAAATTAGATAATTGATACCATATTTCACAACAAATGGACTCATTCCTTTCTCAAAATTCAAAGACAATCATACTAGAGAAAACTTATTCACAAGGGTAGACATTTGGTATTTGAAGCAACAAACCATTCAAGGATATACACAACTCACAATCATCCACAAGGACCCTCTAGTCTCCAACCTATCAAACTCACTCAGATAACTACCCACAAGAACCCTCACACATCAACCAATGACCTTTATTTTACAAACTACCCCTTTTCCCTAGTAGCCTTTCAAAATGAATTTTTTGTCAACAAATCCCAAAGTAGACTTGATACCCAAAATGTAAACACAAATTTAGATACCATTTTCCTCATTTGCAAACATATCCTAAAACTATATGGAGAGGTCCTTTGTACATAATCATTCAAAAATTAACTATCCTCTTGTTGTAACTAGGCCTAATTGACACCTAGGCATGCACTAGATGGGTTCAAGGCTTCAAGATCTCTCAACTCTTGTTCCAAAAAATCAAACATGTCCTATGGGGACTTAATTACCCGATCCAATCACAAGGATCATTCTTCAATACTCTTGCAAACAATTTATTCAATTCACTAGGGTTCTAGGGCCTGCTACATGAAGATTTAGATCATAGTAGCAACTCCACACATGCCAAGTCAACTTCCCTGCTCTTGAATCTTTAGGGAAACAAAATATACCCTACTCCAATCCATTCCACCAAGTTTGAGGCATTTTAACTGGTGGAATGTCGAGAAAAGAATTTTATTCACTTAGAGCTCACCCTTACTAGGGTTTCAACCAGTTTGAGAAGAAATTCTTCTAACTTGAACAAATCTTAATGAAAAAGAGAAAAACCAAGTGAAATGGAAAGTAGATTCACTTCTCTATCAATCCTAATCAAATTCAAGATATGAGAGAACCGTACAGAATCATACAATTGATTGTAGCAACAAATTGGTGTTCTGAAATGCAGAAAACAAAGTTCTTTATTGATTCAATCTTCAAATTTCAACAACCAATCACAACCAAACTTGTCTTCGAACTTACAAAGCCTTTTATAACCTTTTCCAATAGAATCCCAATGGTTTTATAATCAATTCTCAAATAAAAACGGTTCAACTTCCACTTAACACCAAAAAATGAAAAAGTTGCTTTGTGCAACTTTGACAACATTTGACATATTTTGCAACAAGACCCCTAATGACTCAAAACCAACTCAAAAACCTATGAAATGGTCCTATAAGACCTTATTAAATGAAATTGACTCAAACAAAACAAAATATCAATCTTTGACCCCTTGGATGCATGAATTGACTTGTGGGTGCCCCTACACCATGATGCCTTGTAAATGATGTCTTGTAAGTTTGCAACTCAATATATGAAATGGCCATGAAGGATGTAGATCTTGATCTTGATAATAGGATTAGAACAATGCTTGATCTTGGATCTTCAATACTACATGTCAAAACTAGCTTAATAACATGCTTGATGCTTGATATGCTTGACATGATGATGAATCTTGAGTTGCTGCAACAATTGATAAGGAATTCTACCCTTGAATGCCTTAAAAATGACCTTTGAACGCTCTCTTGATGATCTTATGAAGTCTTGGAATGCTTAAATCTTGAATGATTGACTTGATAAAATGTAGACCTTATGAAATAATGGTTTGAAAGCTCATTTATATAGGCAATCCATCTAAGATCCCGTGTATTAGATCCCAAAGGCCAACATACATGAAATTTGAACTTAAAACCCAATTTTACCCTCTCAAAACCTTGAAATAGGCCAAATGGGACTTATTCGCCAAGGTGAGTGAATGGTTCCCACCTATATGGGACTCATTTTCCCAAAGTGGTGAATGGGTCCCACAGGGCCTATTTTGATTGCTAAAGTATCGAGGAGTGTGTAAATTAAGCTTATTTGTTGATCTTGTCAGGTTTTTGATTGAAATATTCCTTGGGATGCATAATATAGGGTCTTAGGGTCCTATTAATGATGGTATAAAGGTCATAAATGCAATAGGGCCCAAAATCCAATGTGAAAGTGTAAATAAATACACTTTACAACACTAAATTAAGGCAAAAATAGGTCTATTTAGCTAAAAAGGGCCCTAAATCCAATCTGAATGTGTAGTACACATCATAACACTAGATTATGTCCACTTAATTTACAAGCCTCCTAAATTTAATGTGAAGGTGTCAATAAATACACTTTACAACATTAAATTAAAGAAAAGTTAAGTTTATTTAGCTTAGAAAGGCCCAAAACTTAATGTGGATGTGTAAAACTCATCACAACACTAGATCAAGGCGATATCAAGACCTATTTGTCATTAATTATTCCAAAATCAAGCAAGGAAAAGGAATACTTTTTTCGTTGCCGTAAATTGATTTTTATCTTTTTCAGAAAGGTCGAAACTTCCACCTTAAGTGGACTCATCTTTGTGCTTTCATCCCACCATCTAAAATTCTCAAAGAATATAATCTTTTCTCAAAAAGAGTTTACTAACCAACAACTTTTTTTGATAGAAAGCAACAATATTTTCCATAAATTTTAGTAGTATACTCTCCAAAGACATTCAAAAGTAATAAATTTGAAAGACAATATATAATTATTGAATTATCTTTTTTATCCATTTTTTTTGTCTTTAGCATCCATTATGAAGGTTTCTTTACCCATTATAGCAAGCCACTATTCACAATAAACTAGGAGTCCTCCTTTTTTATCTTCTAGAGCTCAAATTTTATTCCATTAGTTTTTTTACAACTCCATTCTTCCAAACCGGGATCAAGAGTTGATTAGGCTTTAATACCAAACAAATATATTGATGAATACAATACCACTTAATATTTGTAGAGAAGTGTTAGTACAAAGTTACAAAATCTAAAATCATTTGGCAAATAAATAAAAAATTAACATACAATTTAGCCTAGGAAACCCTTACATGAAAATAAAACAAATAATATTTAGATTTAATTCATAAAATAATATTAAAATAAAACAAGAATCAAGATATTTCTATTAAGGAGATGTAAAGAGCGAAACTCTTTAAATAAAACATTGACAAAACTTTAAATAATATCATTTATATTCAAAATAAAGTCGACAATTCATTCATTTAGACATCATAAAAGACAATCGATTCAAAAACACGACTTAAGTTGATAAGATAGATTCAAAATATAATTCTAGTTTAAATAGATACATGTGTCATAATACACTTCAATGATAATCATACATAAGATGTTTATATATAAGTTACAATTCAAGACTTAGGCATTTAGTCGCCTTAAGCTCTTCAATACATATTTCAAAAATAAATAAAACATAAAAGAAGATGACATCCTTTGATCTTCAATCCAATAGCATATCTTCATAAAGAAGACGAGAACAAGGATCAGGCGCTTTTTCTGCCCAACCTCGAAGCTTATGCTTCCTCGGAATTCCTTAGTCATTCAAGAAATACCCGACCTTGCACGAATCGCTTAGCAAAAAGCAGTCTACGAGCAAGATGGAATCTAGTGCATGCCTACTATAACTAGTAAAACCACAAGCATTTTCATTTTTCTAATTCATTTAAGAAACAAGCAAGTTCGATACTAGGATATGGTAGAGAGTTCAATAATTCCATCTATTTCAATGGTCCTTAAGTTACTTGGCCAAGTAAAATGTCATGCATGACAAATAAAGCAGTTTTGGAAAAGCAAAACTACACTCTCTAATAACCCATATTCGGCACCCGTCCTGGAAGGTAACTTTCCCAAAAAAATAACATGCACATTCATTTATCAAGCATGCATGGTTCAAAACTGTCAAATACAATCTTTCAAAAACAATAAAACTAAAAACTTGTTTGAAATGAAAATAGTTTAAAAGTTGTTCTTTTCATCGTTTTAATCTACGAATGTCATTAATTTAATATTTAAATGAATAATTAAATAATCAAAAGTAAAGAAGGTGTATCTCCAGTATGCAAATTAAATACATATTTAAAAACAGTCATAAAAAAGCACATGTTCTTTTATTCTATTCACTAAATTAATTTGTTTCATTTTCAATAAAAATTATACTTTAATTTTAAATGATTTATTCTTTGTTTTCATACTTTGAGAAAATACATAAATAAATTAATACTTTTCAAAAACAGTTTTAAGATAAATCGTTTCAGTTTCTACTTCTGAATATTTTTGAGTTTCAATGGCTAATTTCATTGATTTTAACCTTTGTTTCAAAATTATGTTAAAAATTTATAAGATATTTAGAGAAAATCTTTCTGTTTCTAATTCTTTCAAATCTGTAAATAACATTTTTTGATTAAAAATAAGATTCTTTTCAATCAAATTATGAGTTTCTCCTAAATTTGTAAATCAGATTTAAACTAATATTTTCCTGTTTAAGATATTTTTAAATCTGAATTTAAATGATGTTTTATGTTTTGAATCTCTTCCTAAATTCAATCAGCTGTTTTTATTTCATGTTTTCAATCAAATTCTTCCTAAAAATCTTCTGTTTCCAAATTATATAGTATTATGGAAATTGAAGAATAATCGTAGTTTGATATTTAAGAGTTCAAACATAATTCGAAATAATGGAAATAGTTTTAAAAATCAACATAACAACATAACTATTTCATTTAATTTACTCTATTCATGTTTTAGTTTTAAAAATCTCAAGATCCTACCTCATAAATTCTGGAAATGAATTGTGAAATTCCTCTGTTCTTTCTTAACTCCTGTCCTCTGTTCTTGATTTGCTGTTTGTTTGGTATGAAAATTCTTCACCCACTATTGTTTCTTCCCTCTTCCTTTCTCCCTGGAGCCTCTTCCTTTCTCCTATCTTCCTCTGTTTCCTACGTACCTTATCTATTCTTCTCCCTGGCTGGCTGGCTGGCTGCGTGTGGAGAGTGGTTAGCATGCCTCTCCCCATTCTTCTTGCGCACTCTATCCACACTTTTTTTCCTGTACACCTCTTACCAGTCCCTGCGTAGGTGAGTGGACTCGTGGCTGTGTGGATCCTTGCACGTCCCCTCAAGATCTCCTTAGCTGGCTGCGTGGGGTGTGTAGGGAGGTGGGAACAAAGAGTTCCTTGGCCATGCCCTTCCCTGCTGTGGTTGGCGCCTATCTCCACCTTCTCCTGCCTTCTCCCTGTGCATGGGTAAGGGAACCTTGCTTGGCCGCGTGGAAGAATGGAGAGAGGGAAAAAGGCTCCAAGTTAATGCAATTTTTGAAGCTCTTTTGCTGCGTACCTCCTTTAAGAGCTGTATGCATGTGCCTCTAAACTCTACAATCCACTTAAAATTAAATTGTCTTAGAATTCCTCTGGCACCTGGAAAAATCTGAGAGTCTTTCTTATTTTTTTTTTTTTCCTTTAAATTCTTAAAACGGATTTTTCTCCTCTTTTCCAATTTTGAATTTCTCTTAGATTCATTCCTTCTTTTTTCATGCAAAAAGGTAGATGTTAACAAGAAATGAGATCTCCAATTTGAGGTTGATCTCTAGATCAATTCTCCAACTCCAAGTTTCAAATTTGATTGCTTCTCATATTAATTGAAGATATTTTTCTTCTTTTTATTAAACTGAAGTTTGATTTCAATTTCAAATTGACATGATTTCTTTTCTAAATAGTTTTCAATTTGTTTCCAATAACTCCATTTTAGCTATTTGTTAAATTTCTACATTTAAATCTTTTCCTCTTTCATAATTTTTAAATACAAACATATAATTTTAAAACACAACTTTTATTATATTTATTAAATTTCGCAATAAAAATCTATTTCCTTAAATTTTAAAATACAAGCATCATTATTTTCACACAATGATATAATATTGTTTTAAATAATTCTGTTATTTCAATAAGATCTATTTTCTCACAAATTAATAAAATCGTCATTTAAACAACATATATTTTTCCATATTTTGGAGAAATCAATAAAACTAGATTTAAAATTTGCAAACACATAAATCACAAGAATGTATTAAAATATTAACTAAGTGAGTGTGTGTGATTCCATCATACTCATAAACATCTAATGGCTAAAATGACTCTACTTGATCATTGTTCTCGCCTTCAATCACGTTCACTTGTTCTTGCATTCATTTGCACTCGATTTTTCATCAATAATGACAAACCCCAAATTAAATAAAAATACATTTCGAATCATTTGTAATTGCATTTCAATTTCAATTTCACTTCAATTTGAATTTGATTTAAATAATCAATTAACTTCAATTTAAATAACAATATCATAATTTCTAATTGCATTTAATCAATCAATATAATCTATACGTGACATGAAATCTTCAACATATAAAAAGCTATGGTTAGCAACCATAACCACCAAATTCTTGGGGTGATTTTGGAATAAATACCTATTCCAAAATCTATCTTACTAACTCCAAACCTAGCATTATATTTATAGCCAACTTCAGAGTATTCAACCACTCAGCTTAAGCACCCTAATTATTACAGTAAAGTATGATAAATAAAAGCTACCTCCTAAGAAAATCATGTTTAAGTAATCTTAAGTTTTGGGTTAGAATAAATTTACATCCCAAGCAATATCAGTTCATTAAAAATAAGGAATTAAATTATTAGTTAATTTCAATATTTATCATGGAAGTGTGTCTAGATTTAGTTATCCTAAATATGAGTTATAATGTTTATAAGGCTTGCAAGGTGTACAAAACACATCTAACCTAATAATTTGTTTGAATAATAAAATAATATTTTGTATTTACTCTTCTCAAAATATCATTCAATTTATGGATTGCAATCTCTTTGCTTCCTCCTCCTTAATTTCTCTCCTGAATACTTGTAATTTTAGTGTACTTATTTCCTCTTTCTATTCAATATAATTCACATGATTGAATATATTTTCTCCCATTTTTACCTACTAAAATATATAACATATGATAGCCATCAATAATATTGCAATCTAATAGTCATCATCCATACACATTACATTAATTTTTTAATTAAATTATTAGTCATTCAATTAACCTTAAAATCACTAAATATAACTTAATATAAATAAAATGAAATAAAATCCATCTACCAATTCAAAGATGGGATACCAACCATGGATTATCAACCCTATAGATAAGAATTTTAACACAAAATTCTAATTAAAAATGGTGAAAGATGAACATTAATTAGGATTAGTCAAAGTTTGCAATTTGTTTCTCTAGCTAAAGAGAACTTTAGCCTTGTAAAAGACAAATAATATTAATATTATAATTAACATCATAATTTATTGTCTATAATTATCTTGATAAGTAGGAGGTTTCTTCCACAGTGTGTCAAATTATGATATTGTCTATAATTATCTTTTCAAAATGTGTGGTCATTGTTTGTTATTTGTTTTTTGTTTTTTCAAAACAACATGGTTTGTTTGAAGATAGAAAAAAGTGACAACTTCCTTCCGATAATATGATAGAATTTTCAATGTTTATTTGTAGGTCTTCACTTTATATTAGTGAATATGAGGAAAATATGCAAGATTAGAAAATCTTGACATAAAATTCCTGAATTTTCTTTCTTTTTTTTCAAATATTTTTTTATTGAATAATAATGGAATTGGCATACATTTTAAGAACAATAAAAATATATTCTTAATGAAAAAACCATTTTTACTAGTAGAGACTACACCTTTTTAACATATATAATTTTGAAAGAACAAGTTTGTAGTTTGTAATGTAAATGTAATTAGGGGAAATACCATAATCTAATTTTGAAATTTTCCTATCACAAGTTTGGAAATTGATAGTTTATTGTTATTTTTTAAATTTGATTATATTTTATAATTTAAATTCAAAAAAATTAGAGACATTTAAAAAATTAACAATTTTTTGATTTTCTTAAATTATAAATATTTATTGAAGATGTTTTTAAATATAATGTTTGAAAAAAATTATGATTTTATTTAATAAAAATATGTTAATTTTTTTTTTATTATTATTTTTTTTAATGGAGCTTTTATATCAGATCTATAATGTTTTAATAATTTTTGATATCGAAAGCAAAAATCTAAATTGATGCCTCTTCAATTAAGAAGAGAGAAATGGGAGTATCCATTTGTTAATGCATAATAACTATTAAAATTTAATATTAATAATACACAATAACTATTAAAACTCTGACTTTTGTTCATATGAATAAAATATAGGAAATAAAAATTTACAATAAGTAGCATTAACTTGAAATTTCAAGTTACTTATTTCAATGTTGTTATTCTAAATAATCTTAACAATAACTAGTTGTGGAGAAACCTTTTCAACCACAAAGCTGATGCTTTGGGATATCTGGTCACATTATGAGTGCGGTCCACAAAATAAAAACCATATCTAACCGTGTATCCAACATCCCATTCAAAATCATCCATAAAAGTCCAACCAAAATAACCTTGAACATTGCATCCATCCCTACACATAAATATTTAAATAATTATGAAAAAAACCCATTGAATAATAACCACTATAATATTATACACTTAGGGGACATCAAATTTCTATAATCTATAAAGATCAATTGTAAATTTATTTAATTTTTTGAACACCTCATAAACCATCATAGAATATAAAAGAAATGACTACTATTGAGAAGACAATTCTTATGAGCCCACAAGAGCTAAGTGATGTAGTCATTATACCTTACTGCAAGGAGAACGTTGAGGAGATGTTGGGAGACGTGGTTAACACGCCATGTATCATTCAATGATTCCTTCAAAGGCATGCTTGCATTGTTTACTTCATTAGTACCTGCTTATCAAAAACTTGCCTCATCACCACTCTTAACAAACAAGTACTAGCGTATTGACAGGCCTGAAGTTAAGGATTCATTACCATTCTCTGTGATATAAACAGGAAGATTATTATAATGAGTCTTAATGTAGTTGAGCAATGCTCTGATGCCACGCGGATACACATGCAGCCAATTTGATCCTCCCTGAAACCACTCCTTATATTAGAACTAATACATCTAATGACTTGAACAACAAAGAGTGTTATCTCCCTTAGAAAATTAAAGTCCTTGTACCTGTGGTCCAATTAGAACACCGTTCTTAGAATCTGCAGAAGCATGCAATTATAATATCATCAAATCCTGATTTTCAACTGAATTCACGTTAAAGATCAAATACTAGACTTACAGGTTAAGTTCACTCGAGAATCCGCCATGAAACTTCTGTGCATGAGATTTGGAATTGGAGTAGAGTTGTCATTTAAAGCATACATGGCAGTATAGTAATTAACGCCTATGTAATCATATGACCCCTTCACTAATCGAGATTGTTTTTTAGTGAAGCGGGGCAGGCGAGCGCCCACTAGAGCTCTCATTGTAGCTGGATATTCACCATATACAAGGGGATCCATAAACCTGTTTAATGCCATTTCCACTAATAGTGTTACAAAAGGCAAGAATTTTGGTCGATTCATGCATATAAACTGAATAGACTTGATTATGTTGTAATATCGATGTTACAGACCAGCCAAAGAAGAAATCAAGAATCCGTCGAGTCGCCTTCTGGTCGTTCAGTGAAAGAGTGTAAGGAACAAACCAGTGAGTAATCAGCGAGATGCCTATGGATCCCTTCTGCTTTTTCTGCAAGAGTATAGCCACACAATTTCCATATTTCACAATCTCTCATTGAAAATAATATCACTCAATAACGGGACATGATTTGAAATTTGTCAGAGTTTTATGTTTAATGATATTAATATAAAGTTCTATGATTAGATTAGAGTGCCAGTTATTGTAAAATATGGATGATGGTTAGATTTGATTTTTTTCAATTTATGTTGTATGAATGGAAGACAGCTCATACAAACATATGATAACAATTAAAAAATAAAAGCAAAATTTTATCTTATGAAAAAGATAAAGCAATAAAACAAAGTTAGATTTTTCTAAGTTTGACAGTGGTTGTTATTTTGAAAATATTATATATATATCTTGTTGTCTTGAAGGAAAATGAATGTGATTGTAATCAGTTTCTCTAAACGATAAGAATATCGATACTTTGTCTCGTGGATGTTTCTTTGACATATTGTCAAAGTGATAAGTAGGAGGTATTTTCTACAGCTTGTAAATTGTGATATTGCTATCAAGATTCAACCATGTAGTTTTAAGAGTCAAACTCATTGACCCATGTTTCATGAGTAAAACTACACAGTTGAATCCTGATAAGAATATCACATATTATCAATGAGTTTGACTCTAAAACTACATGGTTGAATCTTGATAGCAATATCATATATTGTCAAAATTTTACCATGTAAATCTGTGTCATGTTTGTTATTCTGTTTAATCTTTCCTGTTATTTCTTCACAACTAACTTTTGCTGCAATCAAATCTGTGGATTTTAATTTTTGTTTCCGCAACAAAACAGAGGTTATAATAATGTGTATTAAGACTTGCAGGTCCTATCAGATATTGATTTCTTGGAAACAAAAAAAATTATATATAAGAATCCATAAATGAAATTTCATGCCATACCTGATATTTGTGTCTGTATAATTTTACAGCTGAAGCGTGAGCAAGAAGTAAATTGTGTCCTACTATATAGGGTTCTGTAGCTGAATTTCCAGCAGAACAATTTCCCACTGTGTTGGAGCAGCGACCAGGTGCATGAATTCCATTGTCATATCCATTTACACTGATACTAAATAGCTCGTTTATTGTTACCCAATTCTTCACCCGGTCGCCGAAGTTCTCAAAGCATGTGTTTGCATACGCTGTAAAATCTGGGCTGAACATTATATAAACATTGACAAGATATAAATGAATTTTTGGATTTGAAACAAAATAACATCTAACGAAATATATGGGCAATGCAGATATAACGAAAAGGAGTTTCTTACACAATCTTGTCGCTTAGAAAACCCCCATACTCATCTTGAAAAGGTTGTGGAAGATCCCAATGAAATATCGTCACGAACGGCTTAATACCTGAAATTTCACCATTACGAGTTTAGATCCATGGTATTCTGCATTCAATACATATTCTTCTGGAAGATTTTTAGTATACGTACCATACTTCAGAAGTTCGTCGATGAGATTGTTGTAATAGGTTATTCCCTTTTCATTTATCATTCCTCTGCCCTCTACCGAAAGCAGAATTGCGATCATTATTGAGAAAATATATAAATTGAGCTAATAATAAAAAATAGACGAATACTTGCAGGAGTGGTCACCAATACCATACGTGGGAAGATTCGGGTCCAGGAAATTGAAAATCGATAAGAATCAACTCCCATATCAACCAGAAGTTTGACGTCCTCCTGAAATGCTTTGTAGTATGTCATGATAATATTTTGCTTCTCGCACAATTAAACTAATTTATTGGCATAGAACAGCCTTGTTTATTCTTTCCCAGCATCTTCTCTACTCTGTGATAATCTATGGAAAGTTTGTGTAAGAAGGGAAAAAAAAATGTTACTGTACTGCTACAGCAGTATACCGACCACCAGTGACTAATTGTCTCTAAACTTCTGGTAGAATTGAAGGAAGTAATACTAACCTAGAGGCTAACATATCTAGAAGCTAATCAAATTCATACTTTTAACATTTGATGAGTAGTGTGGTTATTTCTCGCATAAAGAACAGAATCTACTTCTATAGAACAAGCATACATTTAAGAAATCAATTTATAGATAAGAGAGTGCAAAGTAAAGCTAGTGTATCTTTCCAATTTGAATAAAGAAGGAAAGAAAATGAATGGAGAGGATAACAAATGAAATAAAAGAATAAATTTAAATATTATAATTGGGATAGATTGGGATATTTCTAATGAGAGCTAAATAAAAAGAAAATTTAAGAAATATGATAAATTATTTTTACTTAATATGTTCTAAAATTTAGAAATTAGTAATATGATTTATTGATAGTCAAAATATCTTACACATGTATAGGTAGGTTGATTGGTTAAATTGGTAGGTTATATAAGCTAGAGCGAGGATTATATATAAAATCATGGTAGTTATATATTTAAATACTTTAGGTAGTATATACAAATTTGATATATTAGATATAAGTAAATGAGTTTTTCTAACAACTAATGATGATGCTAGTATTTTGTAGTATTTAAGGTTTAGAAATCTTAAATATCAAAGTATCTCCTTAGTATCCAAGTTCTATGTGGTTCATGGAATTCTCAAATTGAATTCAAATTCAAAAGTGTTTAAAGTGTATATGTGTGGAAAACAATATAAAAATAGCTTTGAGATGGAGGAGAAGAGATAACAAGAGAGCAACCTTGATACACAACTTGATATCATGGTTTATTTACCACTCCCTAAGTAAGTTGTAGACATGCATTAATATATTTTGAAGATTTTTGAGAAAAAAATGAATTTATTTTCTTAAGCACAACATGAGGTTCTTAATATTTTAATGTCTTTTTAATCTTTATTCAAAAATTAAACTAGAGGAAGGATTAAATTTTTTAGAACAAACAATTATATATATATATATATATATTAAAGGACTAAAAATTTCAAGTGATGGAGAAGGTATTATAAAATATCTGCTAAATCCACACCAAGTAAAATGTGGTTATAAAAAGGGAAATAGAATATTAGAAAAAATGGTTAGATGTATTCTTAGATTTATATATTTACTTTCTTAATTTTAGACAAAAGCGATAATATTATCACTTAGATAATAATTTATTTAAAAAAAAATAAAAAATATTACACCTCATCAAGCATGTTATGGTAGTAATCTATTTACATTTTTTTAAAGTGTTGATTGTGATACTTAAATTCATGTTGATGATTTGACACAAGAAATGGATATGAAAAGCATAAAATGCATATTCATTGATTATGGAAAAACATTTATAGATTATATGATCTACAGACTAAGAAGGTCATTATTGGTATAGAAATATTTAATAAAACTATTATTAAAAATATATAATATCTACTCTTAAAATAGTTTTACAAGTTAGAATGCGTGAAAATTAAAAATAATGTAATAAAGAAATTCCCTTGGAATAACAATTTTTTTTAATAAACTTATTAAAAACAAGTATAACATATGTACTAAAAATGTCCTAATAACTAAAGCACTAGATCCTCAATCTTATAATACAAGCCAAATGAAAAAAATAGGGTAATATACAATGCAAGCAAAGCATAAATTCAATGAAATTAGTACATGAGAATTAGTGGAAATTTTAGATGGTAGAAATTTTACTGGTATTAAGTGGGTTTATAAGATCAATTTTAAACCATTTAGGTGTACCAAAAAAATTAAAATTAAATAAGAAGGAATTAATTGCAGTGATCCACATTTATTCATGCTTAAAAAGAAATACAATTAGATTCATTATCGTGTTCATTATTAATTCAAATGAAAAAAATATCAAATGGATGTGAAGAATGTAATTTCATTGGTAAATTAGGAAAGAAAATATATGGAACAATCACAAAGATTTTTGAAACTAGGTTGATAACATATTTTTTATAGGTTAAAAAAAGATGAATTATGACATGAAATAACCACAAAGGGCACATGGTATGTCAATATTATTAAGTAATTTAGATATGAGGTTTGGTAAAAATCCTTTCTAACCCTAATTTTTTATATGAAAAATTATTATGGACTTGTAATTGTAATTTTTTTTGTGAAGATGAGATAACAATCATGTAAGTAATTGCATCATTTTGATTGATAAAATAAAGAGAAGACTATAAAGTATTTGAGATGAATGATCTAGGGTTGCTTCATTATTAATTTGGTTTACAATATGGAAAAACATGATAACTTTCTAGTTTCACAATCTAAACATATATATGCCTCATTGGTAAAATTTAAGATATGAAAATGTATAGCCAATACTACATTTATTAAAGTGAATATGAAATTATCTCTGTTTTAATATTTCTAAAAATATAGATAACACATTATCTAGACAATTGGTGGGTAGTCTTATCAATTTGACTATAATTAGACTTACAATTTTTTTATTTTTTTTCATGTTAGTTTAGTTCCAAGGTTTATGTCTTTTTTTAAAACTCTTCATTAGAAAACATTTATAAAAAAATAGAGCTTTATTAAAGCCATTTCAAGATTGAATATTTGAATGTAGTGCTATTTTTTTTTATAGAGGTTGTATATTAAACAAAATTGTTTGTGTCAAAATGACAATACATTTATTATAGGCTATATGATCTACATAAGATTATGTGACATTGTAAGATATAACAAAAAAAAAGCAATAATTACAATGTCATTACTAAAAACAAAATATACATATTTATATTCTCTATAAAATAAATCTTTAATATTATATTATAGTAAAAAATATAATCTAAATAATAAAGAATTTGGTCACCGTAAATAAACACAGATCCAACATTATTATAATAAAGAACTAATCCAAATAAATATAATTCAACTTGTCTATTAAAAAATTAAAGCTTAGATTGTAATTTTTTAAAAATAAAACTTAAATATAGATTACTTTCAAAAAAATCTAAATGGGAATATGAAAAACGAACTTACAAGAAAAGGGAATAGAAAATGAAATGTTATGATGCAATACTGACACACTGACCACTACAAACCAACAATTTTCCAATGTTTTTCTATCATGTTATGTACGCTCGTTTTTCTATAAAAATGATATGAATCCCTTACATAATGCAGTTCACTTCATTAAACCTGCTTCTGCCTAACAGTCTGAGTTTACAAATTTTATCAATCTCTAGAACAGAACGTTTGCATTTCAATCTATATTTTACTTAAATAGGGTGTCTATTGCATACCTTGTAACGGTGGTATTGATCATCAGCAACGTCGCCATTGCTCCCATCAACAATTTTTCCTGTAAAAACATTTTCAGATTTCGACAAATCAGAACGACCGAAAGTCAATGTGATCTAAAAAACAATGGTAGGTACTCCACTATATATATTAAAATACCTGTAGTGTGTGTAAACGTATCCCAAATACTGGGTCCTCTTCCATCCTCTCGAGCTGCTCCTTCATACTGAACTTACATCAAAAACATTTTATAGAAAACCAAACGCCATTAACAAAGTAAGTGTACAGCTTGACTAAAACGCCTGGAGAGGCAGAAGCAGAATAAAAAAATGGAAGTTGCAGAATGATGAATGCACAAAGAACCTGATAAGCAGCAGATCCAACCCCAAAAATGAAGTCTGAAGGGAAGGCCTTTCTTCCAAAACGGGTTAGTCTGTGCCCATCTCCTCTAGCAGAGATACACAGCCACAAGAAGCAAAGCAGAAAAAACCAAATGTACCATCTGTTAGTTGCCTCCATCTTACTGTGCAACAAACAGAAACACCTTCACCAAATTTAAACATTGGTGAAGCCCAGTCTCGTATCTTGAGCATTATTCACGTGAGTTGCATGGGATGATGTGTACGTTTTTTAATTGAAAACGCCAGTAAACCTACGTATTGTCTATTCAGTACACTGGATGAATATTTCAGTAATTTTTAATTATTTGAAATTTTTAAATATCAAATAATAAAGAATTGCTGTCACATAGAGATCTGGTAGACGCTGCCGGTAATGTTACGCACGATTACTTTCAATGTCAGTTAAAATCTATTTTAATATGTAATTATTATTTTCAGCGGAATATTGGCATAGGTATTCGGCGCCCAATGCTCGCATTTTATCTGCTTTTATTTTTAGCACCAGTCTGAAGTGCACATTAAATGTTAATGGCAGTGATCACCACATCTTTCGAGATAAATTACCGGGTTAACAGGATTTAAATCTTTGAATTATCAACATGGGTCGGTCTCTCATGTTATTAGTCGATAGGCTACATATAGTGTGAGATTCAAGTCTAAAACAAGTCTCACATCTGCAAATCACTATTGAGTTGTAGAAAACAAATTATAATTGTCGTTTAATGGTAAATGAGCTACTGTATCATGATGTTGTTTAATGGTAAAAGCCTCCAAAATATGAGGCAAAAGCCTCTAAAATCTCACTTATCACATA
This sequence comes from Sequoiadendron giganteum, assembly GCA_007115665.2. Taxonomy (NCBI): domain Eukaryota; kingdom Viridiplantae; phylum Streptophyta; class Pinopsida; order Cupressales; family Cupressaceae; genus Sequoiadendron; species Sequoiadendron giganteum. The sequence goes on along the minus strand of CM021102.1, from coordinate 406,317,354 downwards.
ACAGCGAGGTAAATATTGATTTGACAACTAGATGGGAACATTTTATTTCCATTTGCAGTTTTTTTGTCAATTTGATGGTAGTTTTTTTTCATTTACATTGCTTTTTGTATGTATTTTATAATCAAATAATACTTAATTTCTTTAGGAAAAAATCTAGAATTGTCTACATTTATTTCATTCCATTATTTAGCATTTATTATTAATTGTTTAATCCAACCACATGCAACTAGAATTTGCATGCATAAACATGTATTGTCTAACATATTAACATGCATATAGTTTTCTATTGGCGTAATCCTTAAACCTTCTTTATGTGCAAGTGCTAGTCATTGTGAGTATTAAGAGGAAAGTCTCATGCGGGAGTTTTTTAATATTAATCAAAACTTGAGAAAAAGTACAAATAGAAGGACAATCAAAGGATTGCCAAATAAATAAAATTGATTATAGTATACAACTCATAACGGGATTGAGGTGAGAAGACATACTGCCCACCATATAAATAAAAAACATACATTGTAACTTTTTAAAGCACAAAGTGTCTTTTTCATGTCGCTGCAACATTTTAAACTTTATCTTATCCAAGTGGTTGTTGAGCTTCACCTTTTCTCCAGGAACCCTTTGCAATTGAGAACACAAGAAAACAATTTGGAAAATGACATCAGAGTAAAACTTTAATGTTTATGCTTCCTAATGAGTATTATGCTTAGCAAAAACTGACAAACATCTACTTTTCCATATATTAAACAAAAATGCACTTCTCATAGAATCTGCAACAACATTATTTTGAAGACCAAAGCCCAAAATAGTTTCTTTCCAACTTAATCGATGCTCAAAAATAGAAAGAAAGGATTTAAAAATAACATTTCATTTTCTTTTAGCCCACAAACAATCCCAAAAAATGTGTTTCAAACTTTCATTTTGTTAATAGAAAGGGCATTTAATTGGCTACACCATAATGCATCTCAACCTGTCACCAATAGGTAGTTTGAAGTGTCAAACTTTTCAGTTCAAGATTTGAGCATTAGTTTATGCTTTCGACCTCCTAAATTGAGCACTCAATCATTCTCCAAGCCTTTTCTTTGAGTTTACATTTCTATTTCTGATTTAGCCTCAGAGTTAGGGTCAAAGAAGGAAGAAGGTCCTTAGATAGAATTTTTTTTTAAACAAAAAAAACCAAGCTAGAATCTAGACAACCACCACTAATCTTTAATGAAATTACACTACAAGGTAGTGCATAGCTTTATAATAAGATCCATAGGAACAAATGTACTCACAAAGATAACAAAGCCTTGAAACTTATTGTTTAAACACAAATTATTCTTAATGATTTGCCATGTTTCCCAATCTAAAGCATTAAAATCCCACAAATCCTCAAGCTTTCAAATCCTTTTACTGAATAGGTAATAAGCATGTCTTGAAAAGGTGACAAGGGGTTGTCCTTGATATTGAACCATTCTATTCCATTGTTTGAATAGATGATGAACCAAAATTGAGCCCATGTTGCAAAGAACTTTTCCAATTTACACATTTACAAACCTATTGTTGGGCCTTCCATATAGATAGAAGAGGAAATGAAGCTTTTAGTTGGAAAAAAAGAGAAATATTTTTTTTAATCTAAGTATTGAATCAATTGTCACTTCCTTTTGGTACAACCCTCTATGATTTGGTAACAAACCAAAATATTCCATGGTTCATTGTCAGTAACCACTCTAACTATCCATTTATTTGACAAACAATCTCCTTGAGTTCTGGGGTCCAACAGACCCAACCCACCTTTCACTTTAGGTTGGATACAATGTCGCTAGGAAGTCGATTTAAAACCATCACTATTCCAATTAGACCATAAAAAATATTGAATGATTTTGTTTAAATCTTCATAACCATTTTTTGAAGGCATGAACAAGATGAGTAGTACACATGTGAGGACAAAAATATGTGATTCTCAATTTAAATCTTCCTAGCTAAGGACAAAAATTTATTCCCCCAAGAGTAGAGCTTATTTTTTAGTTTGTTTAGAAACCAATTCCATATATTAAAAAGTGGGACACCTAGCCCAAAAGGAATGCCTAGGTAGCAAGAAATTTTCCCATGTTTAATTTGCTTCCACTCTTTTGGTATCCAATAAGGGTTTGGATCTATTTTCACCATGAGAAATTCAATTTTGTGATGAGCTAACTTGAAACTAGACACAACACAATAGAGTTTAAGTGCCCCCAAAATATTAACAATCTCATCTTCAATATTTTGATGAAAGAGCATGCTATCATCAAAAAAATGTGAGTTAATAATCACTATATCATTAGGTATAGAAAATACCCTTATCAAGTTCATTTTGTTATACTTTTGTAACAGATATCCAAGATCATCATCAACAAGAACATAAAGAAAAGGTGATAATGGACAACATTGTCTGATCGAATGTTGCAAGGGAAAGGAGTCTACAAATCTTTATTTACAACCAGCTGAGCATTAGCATCCTTGAAAAACATTTAGACATGTTTACAAATCTTAGGACCAAATCCTAGCCATTGAGGTATTTTAAGAATAAAGCTCCACCACATTCTATCATAGGCTTTATCAAAATATAGCTTCAATAATATGACATTTTGTCCCAATTGTTGTATGCATTCAATAGTTTTCAGGTAAGTATCAAGTTATCAAGGATAAATTTCCCTCCAAGGAACCCAATCTATTCTAGTCTAACTACCCCTTTTGTCACTGCTTTGATCCTTGTAGCAATAGCTTTAGCAATAGTTTCATGAGAAGTATTAAGCAAAGTGATAGGACACCATCCAAAAATAGTGTCCTCATTTTTTCCTTTTAGTAGGAGCTTAATAAGACCCTTATTAATATAAGTTCATAAAGAACCCTATGATAAATCCTCCATATAAACCATATAGAAGTCATCTTTAATATTTTTCCATATAGTTTGATAAAATTTCACTGAAAACTCGTCAATTCCAGGGCTCTTGTTAAGCGTCATTGAAAATAGCATTTTCTAAATCTTCCATAAAAAATCCTGTCTAGAGACTAACTGTTAATCAATATCAACCTTTTTTAGAATAATATCTTTGACAATATCTTCCAAAATTGGTTGAGTGTCTAGCCAATAGGAGTCTTCTTTGAAAATCTTCTCATAAAAGTTTTAAAATAAACCATTGACCTCTTTTGAATTGGCATGCCAATGACCAAAATCATCTTGAATGGCTCCAATATACTCCTTGTTGGAAAATGTGTGGATAGTGGGTTGCCATTGATGACAACCTTTGCTGGTGTTGCCATTGATGTCAACTATTGTAGATATCATACATACATGGTTGTATAGAAAAGTAATATATGATTGTTCTATTTGTTGAAGTTCATTATTGGATGTTTATCACTGGTACATATTTATGCATCATCAGTCAAAGTTCATGTTGGGTGTCAAATGCCTTGGTTGAAGAAGTTCAAAGGCATGGAGTTGGCTACACAAGAGTTTTGTTAGATGCTCCACATTCTTCAACAAATAAAGTTTTACTTTTATAATTTGAAGAGTATCTTTACATGATTGAAATGCATGCATATTCCATGTATACATGCATTGTTTCTACCACATAATGTTTTGGAGTTATCAGTGTATGAATTTGTTAAGTCCCGGAGAATGTATGATGAAAAGAGATTTGTATGTCTCCACATTTTACCGCATCTCAATGTTTTACCTTGCGGTTCTGAAGTTGAGTTTATGAAGATGATATGTCTACTTAGTCCATGTTTCAAATGATTTGGCTCACCACTAGTGGCTCTATAGATGACAGTGTGTTGTCTATACTTTGACAACCAGGTAGGTTGGTCTGTTGGTGTCTAATTGATCTATGTTAGCATGTTTTGGTTCAAGAATGTATATAGAGGGTCTATAATGCATGATGGAAGCTCTTTGAGCTCTTTGGTGGCTACATAAGATGGCATGTGATTATTTCCTTCTCAACAATGTTTAGAATCATTGTTTCTTAAGGATGAAGTATTTGTGCCAACATGTGTTGATTTGATATAACAAAAAGGGTGCACAAAGAATTTTCTACATGCCATAACAGTTTGTGAAGTGGTTCGCAAAGTGCTTCTTGTTCTCTCCGATAACATCTTGATTTGGAGTTGGTTTTGACAATTTACATGTTTTTCGGGTTGACTTGTCATATGGGGTTGATTGTGTCAAGTGTCTAGATGTGTGAGCCATTTTTGAAGACAAGTTTCTTGAAGGATGGGTCTTGAATATCTTTCTTCTTAGATTGTATAAGGTCTTTTCTATTTACAAATGTCTTTGAATCCAACTCATTGCAAATTTTTTATATCTTATATTTCGAGTTTGAAGTCAACTTGAAGAACCTTTTGGAGGATGCAGGTGGTATAAATAAAAGATAAAAGCTTTGAGAAGATATACTAAGTATGTGAGTGTTGTAATTATTTTAAGAAGACAATGTGTGAATAATACTCTGCATAATATCTTTTATAATGAAATGCTTCGAAGATTAGTTTTGAGAGATCAACAGTGAATGTGAAGACTGTGAAGAAGAATATGAACCTGTAAATGAGATAGTTTGCTAAAGGCAGTGAGCTATAGGTAACATAGCTTATTGAAGTAGTTTTATTTACCAAAGGAAGTGATTTGAAGGTAACTAATTTATTGATATTATTCAATTGTATCTAGAGATGGTGAGCCTCTATAGTGAAAGTTGTAATGAGTAGGGAGTAGTGATCTTCCTTAAATAATAAAGACCATAAAACTCTTGTTGTAATTTTTTTTTATATTTGTGAGGCTTGATTTGGATAGTAGATCCAAGTAGCTTGCTCACAGTGATTTTTCTCTCGTTGGGTTTTCCACGTAAATCTAGTGTTATCGTGTGTGCAGTTTTGTGTTCTTCTATTCATCATGTTCTAATTGGTTAATTATTGCTGAATGAATGAAATTGATTAAGTACTGATTCAACCCCCTCAGTAGTGTTGTGTGTTCAATAACTAGTATTTGAGCCAAGGGCCTTGATTTTGCCTAATAGTTGAGGTAGATTCTATGAAGGAACACATGGGAATTGAAGCAATTGCAAAAGAAAAGAATCATTCAAAAGTCAAGAAGCATGAAGATATGGAAGGCATTAATGCAAAAGGTTGTGAAGTGAAATTCAAAGGGGAACTTGTTTCAACACTAGAATATTTGGATATTGCAAGAAGAGAAAGTGAAGAATTGAAGATCAAACTCAAGGAATCAAAAAATATAATCACTAAATTAAAAGTTCAAGTTGAAGAAGGAAAGAGGGTTGTAGATTGCTTGAATAAAAATTTGGATGAAAAATTAGTGGAGTGCTCCAAACTTGAAGAAGAAATTGTTTCCTTGAGGAAAGAACTGGAGAAAGCAAACAATCACATAGATAAAGGCCTAAAACTTAAGAAGAGCTTAAATATTCTTGATGCGATAATAAACTCTCAAATATCTGTAAAAATTAAAGATGGACTTGGATATGAAGAAGGGTGGAACTCAAAAGCTAATTTTCCTGAAAAAGAAAAGGAAAAGGAATTTGCTGAAGATTCTAAAGAAGTCATGAAAGAAAGAAAGAAGTTGGATGATGATTTTAAAAAATTCAACAATAGAAGAATAGCTTCAAGAGATCTTGTTGGGCATGTTTTGCACACACACCCCGTTTGAACCGGGGACCCCCCTTCCTTTTTTTGCTCTCGTCGACTCGTTTTTGCTACCGACATATCATTTTTGCTCCTGCCTCATTTCGTGTACCTTATCCCTGAGCCTAAGTTGGTCGCATGCTTTGAAATGATCAAACACTCCTTGACCCAAATTCACCTATCCAAATTTCACCAAGTCTCCAGCTTTTGCGAAACTTGCATTGCGGGTTTCCGTCCACCCGTGGCCACCGCGTCCATCATCCCCGGTGGACCTACATCTGCAAGTCTCCCTTAGCGAGCCAACGTGCCCATTTCACCGTTCCATATGGCCTTCGACATACGCCTTTCCAAAGCAGAATTTCCGCTCACTGCCGTCGTCGATGGTGTCTCGGTGATAGACCCTTTGACTTCCGCATTTAAATCTTCCACGTTTTGAGTTGACGAGTCCAATGCTCTTGATGCTAGTGATAGTACTTTCAATGTTCCAAAGCTGGGTTTGCGTAATTCGGGGCGGATTTAGGGTGTCTTTGATGGCACATAAATAGTTATTGCAAAAGCCATCACTCTCGCTACCATTCAAAACAAAAATCACATCTCGACTTTCCGCATCATCCCCTCCGGATGACTCCACACGCATAGCTTCCTCATTTGAAACGCCACCCTCGCGTGGTTGTCTCACATTTCGCATCCATTACATGCGCATATTTATGTTGCGAGGGCCACTATATCAAGTGCCATCGTGGGCTGTAACTAGGCAAAGGCCGTTGTCCACTCGGTCGTTCCTAAACGACATTCCTGTGCAACACTCCCACGAATTTCTCCCACTGACGGCTTGAATGGCCGGCATCCCGGCCTCATTTTCCCGCATCCTGGCCTCATTTTCCCACATTTGTATTTTTGTCGACATCTCTAATTCCTATCCACATGGTTAAGAGAGGTTGTCAGCACGATGAACATTGACAAGATGGGTTCATTCATCGACATCGGTAATACGGGAATCCCTACGATCTGAAACATGACGAAGGAAACACACAGTCACACAATAGCAACCTCGAAGGGAATCGGCTCATTCATTGTTTCTTGAGTCTCGAAGATGTTCTTTGATGGCCGAGAAGGAGTTGACATAATGGTAAAATGAAGGGTGACAACAGTATAAAAGCTCTCGAATTTTGCAAAGGAAGACTGAATTGATGCGGGTTTGCTATTCATAGTGGCTTTCGTTTGTCTCTCTGCTAGACAATGTTCTCTCGCAACCTACTCGCAGCAATATCCTGCAGTTGCCTCTTGCGGGTGCTGTTAGGTGGGGTTCCGTTTGCACTACGCCATTCTTTTACGAAATTCTCATACGACATTCCCGCATACTTTCCCCGCGGATGCCTTGAACCCATGGCGTGCCCGCATCCGATCCTCGCCTCCATTTCTTTTAGCAGGCGATTCTTTCAAACCACTCAGAATCAACGATATGAAGAAGTGATCGAGGGGCAGCTGTGAGGTGAGATCGAGCGGTCTTTGGTTCCGTAGCTGCTATGAAAATTGACATCATCTCAGGACTAGATCTATGGCATAGGGGGGCATTCGGGTCTCCTGAGCTGACTTGATTGTAAGCACATTTATCTCATTTGCATGTCAATGAACCCGCGAGTTGGAGGTCATTATCAAATATGCTCTTGCGTCTTTACTTCAACACTGCGCAAAGAAAATAAGCATCGAACCAATGAGGTAAAACACCCCCAGGCAATAAGCTCGGATGCCATTATTTAGAAATACCAGTTGGATTTGAATATCTTCTGTGAGTGAAGTTACACAAAAGGATGTCGCGGGGACATTAGTGTTGCGGGTTGTTTGCTCCATGTTGCCGCTTCGCTGCCCTGGCTTTTCACGTAGCATTCTTCGCATCTGACGGGTTACGACGTTCCGTTTTCTGTGTCGTCTTAGCGACCTTCTCACCTGGGTACCCTGCATCCTATCCGCCCGTAAAGTACAGACTCGCCTCCTGGACAAACCTAAAAATACCGGACCCACAAATAGAAAGGTCCTTAAAAGATAACAACACCTGAGAATGATCTCGGCTTGCCTTCACATCTTAAGCATAAAGATAGCATACACTCTCGCTCGACTATCGGGCAGTCATAAAGGAAGTGGACTGTAGGATTGGGAAACATATTGCACCATACTGCTTCTTCAATCTCCCTTGCATTTCCACGACAGGAACAAGGATATTCACGATCATGCATTTTCTTTAGCTCAAGCCCATGTTAGTATCATAAATCCACACCTGCGAACACAATGTTTTGCAGATATTTAGTAAATGCAGAGATGGGTGGTGGCGTGACCATGGTGAGGGCCTGTAGGGCCAAGTGAAGCCAATACTTCCACAAACTCGGTAGAGCAAGATGAAGACTTAGCATAGGTGGCCGACCCACAGACATATCATCTATGGAGGCCGCAATCTATTGCACCATCCTAGTGGCTTCCTCACGCCGCCTCCTCGCATGATTTTCCCCCATGGTCCCATCATTCGTATAACCGGCGTTTATCAGTCCAAAGGGAGGTGTGATACGATATTGTTTAGAGGGGGGGCAGTGTCATCATCTTCTAACATCCTGACCATCCATGATTCCTGCAAATATTCATATGTGCAAATAAAGTGAAGCTGATCATGTTGTTTGTAGGGATCTCAATTGCATAGTGAAAACACAAGCTAATTTCCCAATCAGACAAGGCATAATAATTGAGGCGTGATGTTATTTAAACTTTGCATGATCATAGTAGTTTACAGGGAATTCAAGCAGCATAGCGGGCTTACCCACACCTTAGAGATAGGGTCGGTTGAGGAGGAATATAAATGTAGTGGGAAAATTATTTGAGGACTGCGAAACATTTGTTGGCGGGCATTGCATGCCTCTCTGTTGTTATCTCGATCACCACTTCCATGCTCTATCCCTGCATCACATCTTTTTCAGGCTTGCTTATTGCAGGTGCCGCATGTTTACGAGTCGTTCATACAACATTTCTCCATGGCACCTCCGCATCTTTTACTCGCAGGCGGCCTGAGGCCTCTTGGTTTCCACAAAACTGGCTCTCAAAGGATAAATGCTAATCCATCGCACGACATGACGGTGATAGGAAGTTACAAAGCTCAAAATAGTGCTTGGCATGAAGTAGTCGGGGAGCATGTGTTTTGATTTTGTGGGTTACGTACCCCCTTACGCTGACGGGAATACACTCATGGGCCTCTGTGACCCGACCCTAAGGCCGTTATTTATGGCATCAACTTAGCTGCCACCCACACTCTTATCCCCATAAACGACGTAAGGCCTCTTCACTCCCGCATTTTTGTCATGTGTGTGAATTTAAAACAAGGTACAACATTACAAAAGGATGGTGGAGCATTTGAAGATTTGTTAATTTACGAAACAAAAACATTGATTGGGAAACGAAGCTGCAAAACATTGGCAACTATAAGATTTCGTTGGGGCTCTTCTTATTAGGATGGTGAAGGAAGAAAAGTTTCAAGGGTGATAGAGAGCTCCGATCCCGACATTTGGCTTCGCAGGATCATTAAAGAATCTTTGGGCATTGAATTTCCATACAACGTCTTTATGTATTATCGAGAATCTTGTGCTACGGTGGCTGCCAAATCAAGTTCGGGTCGCCTAAATGGACCATTTTGTTGAAGAAACAAGGTTGTGAATTTTGCTTATAAGGGGGAGGCTAGGATATCTTGAGAGGGGGACACAGATTAGAATGGTGTTTCATGCTGCACCACTGTGGGTGCATGGCTTCTTGATCCGCGAGATTAAATCAAATTTGTGTTGCAAAGATATTTACCTCAAGCAAATGATGATCGCTATGGAGCTTTCTCTTGCGGGTGTCGGGCACTTCAGGATCGTGACAACGACTTGGTTACACTTCATCTCCGCATTCCTTTTCTTTTCGAAGAACTAGTTTGATTTTCCTGTGTTATCAAGCGCTTAACTCGATCATAATTAAATAAATTAGCTTGCACAATCTCGCCAAAGGGAGCTCATAGAAATAGGAAATGAGAGATTTGAGTGTTGGAGTCAAATCGTGGAACTTTAACAACTAATATATAGAAAGAAAAGGGGGGACCTTTGGCAGAAATTGTTAGATCATCCCCTTGATTCCGCTTAAAAAGGGAGGGTCTTGTTATTATGGATATTGTTATCACCTAAATATAAGTAGTAGATACTGCAAATTTAATTTTGAAATATGATAATGATACCTACGTACATTGAGATGCTTCATTAAAATGGATAACAAAATAGTGAGTGAAAGTAGAGTAGTAGGTGTTCCTAGGGTCCAAATGGGTATGTAAATTGAAGGGTTAGCAAGTAACCATTTTGTTCATAGCAGTGAAAGTTTGAATATTCATAATTCAAATCTTTGGGCCATAAGTAGTTAGATGTATATAATAGGGGTCCACATGAAAGGGAAATCAAGTCATATCATGAACATCATCTCATTTGAATTCTACAAAAGAATTATTCTACAAATTCCTTTAGCTTGAAATGATTTAATGTCGCTCTAATTACTTTCTTATCGTAAATATGGATTGCAAGTATGGTGACTTGGAGATTGGGGGGTGTATTCTACAAAAGAATTATTCTATAAATTCCTTTAGCTTGAAATGATTTAATGTCCCTCTAATTACTTTCTTATCGTAAATATGGATTGCAAGTATGGTGACTTGGAGATTGATGCTCAAGATGTACCCACTAATGGGAGGCATTATTACCCGAGACTTGCATGGGGATACACATCAAATTGTCAAGGGGAACTTATTTATGAAGATGTGACAATAATTGCCAACGATGGATAGTCAACCAAAGGGAACCGACCAACATATGAATGCATGCCAAAGAAGTCAGTGCCTAAGAATCAATGAGTGATCTTGGGAAGGAGCAAGAGGGAGCTATTTTATTTTTCACCAAACAATGATGGTGGTTGTTAGGGGCTATCCATTGAGATCAAGAGCAACATATCTACTTCTCAATAACACAAATCTATAACAAGACCTTCTTGATTGGCTGAAAGGATGCTATAAACATATTAGACAGATGGCAGATTTCAACAATTTTAAGTTACAGTAGAGAAGGTAGTAAAAAAAGATAAAAAAGCTACATCAGCTACAATACAAAATAGACTACAAGACAAAATAGAGAAAAAATAAAATAGTCTATTTTATATTGTCATATATTTGGGGGTAGGTGAAATCCTAATATAAATTGAATCTGAGCCACACAATGTAAATGAATTCTGTCCATTCATTTTTCTTTTGGAAAACTATAAATAGGGGCTTACTCCTCATTTGTGGGTGGTGAATGGTTGTAAGAGGAATTTTGTAGCAATAGAAGGAAGCATTACATTACTTTGGGTGTTTTCTTCGAGCTTTCTCATTTTGCATACAAGATTCATCCTCCATGTCCATTTTCTGTTAGTTAGTCTCTTGAATGTCTTTAATGGTGGTTGTTGTTATAGTATTTGATGGACTTATAGCCCATACTTTCGGCACTTGTTGATGACAAACTACTGTGTAAATTTAGCTTGGGCTTGTTTATTTTCTACACTTTAGTTCAATTGTATGTTCATGAGGTGAATGCAGAATCTGAAAATCTGCAGACCTTAGAAGATTGCACTAGTTTTGTGTAGCTATAGGTTTCTCTTGATCAAGAAAAACTTAGTTATGAGAGTCTATCTATTGTAGCATCCTCCATTGTTACTGTTTATTCATAGCTTAGATTTAGGATAGCTCTCTCAACCCTTTACACTTTTGTTGTTTCTTTTAGATCTTTGTTAGTTTAGGATTTGAAGAATCACAACAAAGTTAAATTAGATGAGCACAAGGAGTTTCAGACTGTGGTCAGGAAATTGCAACAACTGAACATTCATTCATTTCTAGAACTTAGAAACTCCATTTGCAAACCCAAACTACCATGCTTTGTGAACCGTAAAGGCCTCCTTATGATTACCAACAAATCATATCAACCAATGATTGAACTATTCCAAGCATTGTCATGACCTAACACCCGAGAGACCTTGGGGTGATTTCTAAAATTTAATTGCAAAAATTACCTTTCAAGAGAGATAGCATACTTGTATGTTGTCTGTGTTGAGAAGGTGCAAAAACACTCATCAACAGGTCTCATCCTAAACAATCTGCTAATTTAGGTTCTCTTAATATGTTGTCTGTGTTGAGAAGGTGCAAAAACACCCATCAACAGGTCTCATCCTAAACAATCTGCTAATTCTAGGTTCTCTCAATGCTTTCATGGCTATTGTTACTCCTAAAATAAGTTTTGTCATAGGGCTAATGACTATAGAAGTAAGATGTAAGAAGGAATGATTATGTGAGAGAGAAATCCTTTGTGCACCAAAGACATAATGTTGTAGTTTCCCATTCATTTTATGGGTATTTCTATGCATGCAATAAGTTTGGCCATAAGGCTACTGATTGCAAATCTATAATGAGGAGAAATTGTTTAGCTCTTGAACATAACATTTTTTTATAAGTGCAATAATTTTGGGCATAAAGCAAGATTTTGCAAAAGTAGTTTTGTGTAGCCATGTAGATTCAACATAAGAAGATAGAGCAGAAAAAATAAATGGCAAAGGTCTGGAGAAAGAAGTAAGAGCAAGATATGGAAGTAAGGAATGACACAACACTTGTGCATTGTGCACAAGGTTTCATAATTGGCTAAGATAAGACATTATCTCAAGTGGAGTTATCTTCTGTAAAGTCTGTCTTCCCCCTGAAGAGAGTAAGATGATGTTCATTACAACATGAAAGGTGACCTAAAATAAGTTGCTATGAAGGATTTGGTCAATAAGCAAGATGGATTCTTCAAAATAGATGTCTGAAGAAAAACCCTTTCTTGTGGAGTTCTGTAGAATGTTTGTGTGTCACTGTGAAGATACATAGTGCTTTGATAGAAATTTACCTAACAAGTACAAAGATCATTAATTGAGAAAAGTTAGGGAAAATGTAAATCATTTATACTTAAAATTGCATAACAAATACTAATTTCAATCATAAGCATTTGTGTCTGGGGCTAACGAGAAGGAGAATACATCAAAATCATCCTACGAATTCAAATTGTGGTGAAACCCTAGTGATAGTTCATAAAGGTATTCTTCAATTTTCTCTTAAACCCTCATTTAAAATTTTGAAAATAAATTACAATGGTTACTCCAAAGTTGATAGACATTTCAGTGAAACCTAGGCCCAAGTATAATAAATATTCTTTCAAGGCTATGGAGACAAATAAGGACATTGCATTTTCTAGGGTTATAGATGATATTGTGTATATTGAAGGTGTAAGGATATATTCATATTCCCATGAATAAAATTGATCATACAAATTTTGAGGATTTGAGGCACAACCTATTCAATGATGATTATGTCGGGTAAAAATCATAATATATAAATGTGTTGGCTAAGGGTTTGGATATCTGGAAAGACTTTCTAGATTTTTATGATAAGATTGAATGGGTGAGAATTATTTTGAGAAAAATTCATGATGATTTCATGTATTTAAACAAACCCTACAAAATTACCAAATATGCAATTAAAGTTGTAATGGGTTTGTGTGCAACTGGACCTAAAATATAGAAAAAGAGATCCTATGCCCTTAATGCAAAGAACCTAGGATTCAAGGGGGGATTTTTCTAAATTTCATTAAGATGTAGATCACAAGGTGAAATAATTGACTTGTAGCCTTGATGGTGAGCCAATCAAACCGAGATCTACATCTAATGGGGGAGGGGAATGAAAGGGAAACAATTTGGAATGATTAGACTAATGATCCTTTATACCCTAACATTAAACATGCAAGATCTCGATAATGGTAGATAAAAACAACAATTTACAAGTGGATCTAGGAAGTGTAGAGGACAACAAACCTACTCAAAAAATTGGTTTTGATGTGTCTAAAAGGACTCATTCAACAAGTAGAAAATGAATCCTTTTGTAGGGGTCCTAATAAAATTTTGAGATCCTTTGGTGCTGGATTTGAGCTTCTATTTTCCACCTGCAAATTTGTCAAAATTTTGTAAATAAATTTTGCAACTCAGTTTCCATGTCTTGATAAGAATTATGACAACAAATGCAATAATAAAAAATTTCTCTTCAATATCTCTTCAATCTTTCTTCAACCTGTAACCTATATATACACAAAGAGGGAAAAATGTTTGTTTAGTGCCATATAGGGGTTTGCCTCAATCAAAACATGTGAATAGTGTTCCCACTTTCACAATGGCAATATTAATGATACAAATCTTGAATGGAAAGGAAGGAAATGATGAATGAGCACTTGATACAACTCACCACCCTTCAATGGCTTCCTTATCCAAGAAACTAGTCTATTTCAAAGGAATTAGCACCTCCACATGTACCTCTATCATCCACAAAACCTACTAAATCTACATTTGTATAAGGACTCAAAGAGAATTCAATATCCTTAGAATAATATAGACCATAGTTTGGAGTGATCTTCAAATATCTGAATATCTTTTTGACTGCTACCACATGTGATTCTCTAGGATCTTCTTGAAATATTAACACAGGACATATTGCATGCATAATATCAGGTCTAGTAGTAGTTAGATATAGTAATCCACCAATCATGGATCTATACTTGGTCTAATTTGTCTTAGGAGATTCATAATTTTTTATTAATTTACAACCAGTAACCATGAGAGTACATACTATTTAGGGGTCAGTGCAAGATCATGAGGGGCCAAACTTGGCCTCTAAGTGGCAATGGAAATTCAAAAAAATAGAGTTACACAACTTGACATAAAAATTTGAATATGCTATTAACACAAATTGAAAAAATATGTAAGAATAGAATTTCTAGCAAATTGAATGTAATTTTTAAGCTACTAGTCCTTTTTTGGGAAAAAGTAAATCTATTTGATTAAAATTTGAAATTTCAATGCAGGAGTACTAAATTTTTAGGAAAAAAAACAGGTGGTTGCTTGGCCACCCTAATGATGAGAAAACAAAAATATTTTTTTTCTGAATCTTTCAATATAAGTAGAGGACACATGTCCAGATGTGACATATTTTTTGTAATTTTTTTGCAAGTAAATAATTATTCATCAATTTTCTAGTAGTAATTTTTAAAAATATTAAAAACCATTTGTTTGAACACCCTAACTTGGGCAAAAAATAATGAAATTCAATTTTTCTTTTTTAAAGAATAGTTTGTGAAGCATAGTGTGTGGTGCATCTTTTGGATTCAAAAAATCTATAACCATTTAAAAGTTATAGATATTTTTTAATCAGCCTATCAATCACCTAAATTTACACATAGTGCATGTAGAAAATCAATAATAATTATCTATTAAATTCAAAATAAAGCATATCTTATATCGGTGGAATGTTGGCAATTTGTTGAACATACCCTTTTTGTTTAATCAAAATTATATGAAAAAAAGCCGTCAACACAGAGGGTGAAGTTCAAAAAACTCTTAGTAGCCCTGTAAACACGTTGGGGCTATTGAATTTTAGCCTTGGTAGTCCCAAGCCAAGTATCAAAGCAATACCGAAGCAAAACAAATATCCGATATAAATCGATATCCATTTTGACCAAAACGGATATCCAATATAAATCGATATCCATTTTGACCAAAACGGATATCTAATATAAATCGATATCCATTTTGACCAAAATGGATATCCAATATGAAACATATATCCATAATACCAAAAAAATAATGGATATCCATTATTTTATAACAGATATCCATTTATTGACATATTATTATCAATATATATGTATATTTTATATAAAAGGATGTACAAAAGTATGCATTGCTGTATTTTGGCTCTCATCAACCAAATTCAACTCTTAACCCACCTATTCATTCCATTCATTAACATATCTATTTCTACTTTTAACCCATAATCCCAAAATATTACATAACATCTTTACAAAACATTGAGGTTCTTCCCCTAAAAGCATTACATGACTCGACTACTATAACCCATATTAGTTTACTATAACTATGACAATCCAAATTATATCACTTTCATATCCACAATCTACAAAAAAAGAGGCTATTTCAATAATCTACTCCTCCATTTGATCAATTGAAACCTCATTCTCATCTTGGTGCTCCTCAAGGTTACCCACCATAGATTGCAAGGGATGCATTATATTCAAATTCAAGTCCATGTTATTACTACACAAATGGAAAGCTTGATCATCATCCAGTATCTGTGGGGCAACAACTTCTTGAACAACACCTTCTAGAACAACCCTTTGTGGAACTATGACTTGTATACCAAGACCTTCTAGAGCAACATCCTCTAGACCAAACTCTAGCACATTCTCCTCTAGAACAACAACTTCTGGTGGATCATGTTCATGGGTAAGTAAAACAAGAATTGTATTTACTCAATTCCATATCCTCTCTACTAATTCATAGTCAACCTCCCTTGCATACTTGTTTAAAGAAGACAACAAAAACTCCAACCTTTTTGTTGACAAAGTTTTCTTTATTGCACTGAATATTGTAATGATCAAAGATCTATGTGCAAGTAGATATTGAGGAAACAACCCCTACATATCCTTTCCCTTTCCACAAGTCATAATTTTGGCAAGCTCTCAAAAGGACATCATTTGGGAGGTATGTCTCTTTCATGACTTTATTTGTAATAAATTCTACAGCCTTAAGCTTTGTAATAGATCTAGAAAATTGGAAATAAAGATAGAAACAAGTGGGAGGGAAAAAGCAACCTATTAGTCTATGGCTCTTAGATTTCTTGCCTAATAACCGTTTTCACAAACTTCTTGAATTGTTGACAATGCCCTTTGAACACAAGCTGAAATTCCATCTCATTAGTGGCTTCTGTAAACGACATTTCCCATTCATTGATTGGAATTACCACTCTATAATTTCTTGAAAATATTCCATTAGAATTCGTCGACAAGCCTTGCACTTCCTTTGACTCACACAACCTTCTTCATAGGCAGATGAAACTTCTTGCAACATATAGGCAATAGTCAAAAGAAACTTCTTGAAGAAAATATGAAACTTTGATCACCTTCTTCCCATAAGAAATGACGATGAATGTAAAAACCTTATTGGAAATGGTTAAATGCATTTTCTTGCACATTTTTTTATGAAATTCATGCTTGGAAATTATTTCTTTAACCCCTTTGCTCCTTCCTAAGCCAAATGAAATTGAATTTGGTACATGACAAGAGATATTCCATACATTCTCATAATGAAGGTGTCAATTGATAAGACAATGGTTTCACTTCACTCAAATCAAATAATCTTTACCAAATTAGTGATATAGCTAATTCAATTAACACATGACATGGATGCAAACTATTTTATAGATAAGTTTGATCTTCTCATTTTCGTATACACATGAAATGACAACAAGATTATCTTATTTAAAATACTTGGTGATTCTATGCATTCACACACTTAAAACCTGTGCCAATCTACATGATAATAAAGAAAATTGTACATGCAAAAAGAAACAAACTTATGAGTGTTAAAAACTTGGTGGCCCTTTGTGGCAGATCTCAACTGCAACCCAATTTACATGACCCCTTTAGCACGAGTCTCATCCTCCTTTTGTTGACTAACCATAGCATGATTTTTCATAATGGAAATTCATCTATAAAAACTTTCCTCCTCAACAACTAAAGTTGTTAATTGAGGATAATCTTTGCCAAGATCACCATCACCTAAAAATTAAATTCCTAACCATCACAACCCATATTTGCAAGCTTATTAACCAGTCTATTTCCCTCCCGATATATATGAGTTATTTGAATTTTCTAGAACAAGACTAACATCAACCAAACTTGTAGTATATAACTTAACCTCCAGTTGTGGATCTTTTTTTCTTTATAGGCATTTATGACTAGGAGATAATCTCCTTCAATATGCAAATTATGTAGACCAATATTCCTTGCTATTCGTAGTCCTTGATGCAATAGAAAATGTTGTGCACCTTTAAATGGTAGTGATATATGCTCCCAATTATTTAGTAGCCAATCATCCCAAGCTGTGTATAATGAGGATACATTTTTGTGATTGTGAACATATGTATTGATTACCTTTGATATAGACTTCTCAATTTTACGTATAACCTACTGAACTGACTGGGATTGCTTCTTGAAAATCCTTCTATTCCTTCCCACCATAGATTTCAAATTATTATCACTAGTGCCACTCTCCATACACAAGAAAAAATAGGCAATTTATATAAGATTGGCCAAGAAGTAAAAAAATCCCATAAAGAAGCAAGCAATGTGAATGATACATGCAATTTATATTTTATTAAATCCCAACATTCTTGAGCCACCACACAAGCCATAAAAAAGTGATCCACTGATTCATAAACTTCTTGACACAACACACACTTGAACGGCTCTAAAAATCCCAATTTACTTAATTGATCACTTGTCAAAATCCTTTTTCCTTAAAGCAAGCCATGCAAAACTCCTTGCTTTCAGAAACGTCATTGAATTCCAACAACATGAATATTCTCTATGAGACTAATTTTGAATTGCATTTGATACGATTGATTTATATCCTTGCTTTAATGTATAATTAGCATCTTTACAAGGTGTTGGGAACAGGTGCCTCAACTTCTGGCTTGAACCTCTAAAAAGACTTGGAAAAATCCATCATCTTTCTCAGCCTCTTTTGCTCTACCGCTAAGAGTATTTCATAGAGGCGTGGTCTGGAAGTTTACCACTTTACCGTGGGCCTTTGTCAATCTATCCATGGTTGGGTGGTGCCACCGCCATATTGTGGAGTCTCCTTCCTAGGTTGGCAGTAGTGCGGTTGATGGGTGAAAGTTAAGCAAAGGTTCAATGCCATACCACGGGTATGTTTTGACGATGGCATGGTTGCACGGTGAAGAGCAATAGTTAGGATGATGGTTATCGCCTTACCATAGGTGTCACTCAGTGGAGCCATGGTGGTTGTGGTAAATGGCGAGCGGTCTACAAAGAACGCTTACCGCTGTACCGCAATGGCCTTTTGGCCATGTCGCAGTGGCACGGTAAGCCATGGTAGTCAGTCATAATGGTTACCTCCTTACTGCGGAGGTCTTGCGGTAGCTCATTGGTGCCCGATGGTCAACTTAGGCAGTCACTGCCATACTACAGGATATCTCGCGAGGCTCAGCGGTGGCATGGTAAAGGTAGAAGATGGGTTGACAAGGGCTTACCGCCATACCGCGAGGGTGTTAAGATGGCCTCATGGTTGGGCGGTGTCACCGCCATACTGTGATAGATGCTTTGACTCAGAGAGGTGGCGCGGTAAGAAAATCTCGAAGCTCAGGTGGCAGTTTTGACCCATGGTCAATGCGATGAGTGAATGAAAGGGCGACGCATGGCAAGAAATCAATACTTGGTTGGTCGATGTTCGGAGCAGTGAAGGCAGTAAATGCAAGAGGTGTTTCGACTAGTGACATAATTCGATTAAGGCAAGGAAATTAATGTCTGGGTAGCCCGATGTAGAGAAGATCGGTTAGAAGATCAGATTCCTTGATTGGGTGGTCAATGCATCATTAAGATCTACGATTGGTTGGAATGATTAATGTGATGTATGACTTGTGTAGTCGATTACATTGATATAAGTCACAAAAGGTGATGGTGAAAAGGAGTGAAGAAAGAGAGAGCAATGACAAAATAGAAGTATTGTATTCATTGTATACTTGTAGAAGTATTCTAACAGTGTGAGTGCATGAATACTCAATGTCTGCTGCTGTAAGCTAACTATCAGAGAGTGAGGATTGTGAGATTTGTATGTAATTTTATTTTACTGTAATACAAAGTGTCTTCTCTTGGTGTGGTGGGTTTTTTTTCGAAAGGGTTTTCCCACGTAATTCTGGTGTTATCTGTGTTTGCTTATTTCTGTTATCCCTTTTTACTCTGTATGTGTTCATCTCAGTAGTTTTAAGAAGGTTTAAACTTGGTCTTTTGCAGTTCTCCTCTATTGTATTAGCATTAAGAAAGTGATTCCGCACCTTTGTTTTCCTTTCAAGTGGTATCAAAGCTTGGCCAGTTATGTTATCCTTGTTAGTAAGACTGGTTTTTTGTGCTAATACTATTCTAGTGGGAGAATTGTAAAGTTAAAACTCAATTCTATTTGAGATGGTGAGTAAATCAGGTAGAGTAGAGATTGAAAAATTCAATGGTGGCAACTTTGAGTTATGAAAACTCAAAATGGAAGACTTGCTTGCGGATAGAGACCTTTGGGTCACTGTGTCTAGAACTATGCCACAAAGTATGAAGCAAGAAGATTGGGACCTTGCAGATAGAAAAGTGAGAGGTTTGATAAGGCTTAGACTGGCTGATTTTGTACTCCTGAACATCCATGAGGAGAAGTCTGCAGCTTCATTATGGAAGAAGCTTGGTGATATTTATCAGGGAAAGTCTCTGGTAAACAAGTTATTCTTGAGGAAGAAGTTGTACTCCTTGAAGATGGAAGAAGGTGCATCTGTTGCAGACCATCTGAACTTGTTTAACATGAGTGCTTCTTAGTTGGCATTTGTGGGTGTAAAGATTGAGGATGAGGATTGTTGCATGCTCCTGGGTGATCCCACAAAGCTGGTTTACAATTTCTGAGAGGAATTGTTTTTTTTTTTCTTCTAAAATCACATATTTTTAGAAAATATAATGATTTAAGCCTTAAAAAGTTTAATTTTAAGGATTCCAATTGAAGAGGGTTTGATCAAATCACCTTACATGAAACCCCCTTGGATATAACCTCGCTAGTTTTAAACAATACCTATAAATGAGTCTCCTTTACACCTATCAAAATGCTGATAAAAAATAAATTTTGATTTACCTTTTGGAGGATCAAATGAATTCATTTAAAATTTATTTCAAATGATTATGGTAATCCTCAGAATGAGCTATCCAACGAATATAATTTTAATATGTTTTGGTTTTATTATGTATTTGTTTTTTTAGTTTTATTAAACATAGGTTTTTCATCGAAAATGAAGGTCTATGTTCTACACATGTGGAAAAATAGCAGATTATCAATTTTTTTTTTTGAAAAATAAGAGTGCACCATATATTGAATCCTTTGATCCAAAAATAAATAAAAATTGAATTTTTATATATACAAAAAAAAGTTACGTGTTATACGGTTGGGCTATGTTTGAATTGTAATTGGTTTGACTTCAAAACTTGATTAAAGAAAAAATATTCAATAAAAAACTATCTAACCAAGTGGAAGCACTAGATATCAGAGTTAGAAATCTAAATTTGAAAGAATTATAATTCTATCCTTCATGGAAAAAATTTATGCGTTATACGGTGTGCGTCACAATTTAAAAATGTTAATTTCTGAAAAAAACTAGTTTTCGTGGGAGATGGAAAAAGAAGTGCAATATGATTGCAATTTTTTTTTAGAATCTACAGAAAAAATGTGACAAGACTCTAGTTTCCATCATCTTAAAATTCCTCACGGTTTAGCTGCTATAGGTGTCTGAATGTGAAGATTTAGTTAAAAATAATAATTTCAGTGTCTAGTTTGGCCAAAAATTGTAAACCACTATTATGGGATCACCCTCCTGTTATGTTCGTTACCTGACACTTGGGATCATCTTGTAATGGCTACTGGAAGTATGACCACTAATTTCAAGATGGAAGATGTTGTTGCCTCACTGGTATCTGAAGAGATGTAGAGGAAGTCTTCAGAGAGGGCCAAAGAGGCCCTTGCTGTTCAAGGTAGATCGAAGGAGAAAGACAAGAAGAAGGACAAGAAGTCCAAATCTAAATCAGTAGGGAGATCAAAGTATCTTGGTAAAAAGTCCAAGGTGAAATGTTGGAACTGTGGGCAGTCTGGTCATATCCGAAAGGATTGTAAGGAGGAGAAGAAGAAGAGTAATGCTTCAGAAAATGACTCCTCTCAAAGTGATGTAGATGCCTTCATTGCAGCCCTGGTGATTCAGGCATCAGATGATGTTTGGCTAGTTGACTCAGGTGCATCCTTTCACATGACATCTCATAGAGAATGGTTCACTAAGTACAAGAAGTATGACGGTGGAAAGGTGTACCTGACAAGTGATTCAATATTGGAGATTGTTGGCCGAGGAAGAGTCAAGATACAGTTCTTTGACAGTAGAATCAAAGGGGTTGGTGGTGTACTTCACATACTTGGTTTGGCTCGTAACTTACTTTCTATCAGTAAGTTAAATGATACTGGTGTAGAAGTTTCTTTTTCGAGTAAAAGATGTAAGATGGTTAGAGGTACAATGGTGCTGGATAAGGGTGTATGTACTGGCACTCTATACAAGCTGGATGTACATCCTTTTCAATGCAACATCGCCTCTATAAAGTCAAGCAAAGCTGTTCCTATAGAGGAAGATGAAGATGCTTCTTTGGTTATAATTTCTTTGGAGGTGAAACTCCCAACAGAGAAGACCATGCTATGGCATCATAGACTCGATCACATAGGTGAGAAATGTTTAAAAACCTTGGAAAATAAAAATCTTGTTGAAGGGCTTGATGATTGTAAGCTTGAGTTCAATTTTTGTGAGCATTGTATTTATGGAAAGCAACACCGTGTTTCATTTTGTTTGAGTCCTCATAAATCTTCTGGTGTATTGGATTATGTTCATTCTAATGTGTTTGGTCTAGTAAATGTTCCTTCGTTATTGAAGTATAGATATTATGTTTCTTTTATTGATGACTATTCGAGAAGGGAATTTATATACTTTCTTAAGAGTAAATCAAAGGTGTTCAGTCGGTTTAAAATTTTTAAAACTTTGGTAGAGAATCAAACTAGAAAGAAAATTAAATGCTTGAGGATGGATAATGGTGGTGAGTTTTGTTTTGTAGAATTCAAAATATACTGCATAGACCATGGGATTAAAAGGCATAAAACTACACCTTATACTCCATAGTAGAATGGAGTTGCTAAAAGGTTCAACAAAACGTTAATGGAGAAAGCGAGAAGTATGTTGAGTAGTGCTGGTCTAGAGCAAAAGTTTTGGGCTGAGGCTGTGGCTACAACATGTTACTTGGTAAATCGTTCACCTTGTTCTGCTCTTGTTGAGAAGACACCTTTGGAAGCATGATTTGGTAAGAAGCACTCTCTTAGACATATTCATGTCTTTGGCTATGAGGCATATGTATATGTGCCCAATGAGAAAAGATCAAAGTTGGAGAACAAGGCTGTTAAATGTATCTTCATCGGCTATGGAGTTGGCGTGAAGGGATACAAGCTTTGGAATCCTGATTTTAAGAAGGTTCTATACAAAAAAAATGTAATATTTCACGAGCTGAAACCTTCAGTAGCTGGTCCACAGCTCAAGATAGATAAAAGAGAAAAGAAGAATGATGTAGTTCAGATTCCTCAAACTCCAGAAAAAGAGGAACTACATGGTATACCTGAAACTGAGAAGAGTTCTAAAGATGAAGAACCACAACCTCAGCCAGTAAGAAGGTCCACATGTGAAAAATGACAACCTGATAGGTATGGTTTCTCTATATTAGATTCAAACTGTGCCTATGCTTTGATTACTAGCACTGATGAGCCTAGGACTATAAAAGAAGTGATTAACATGTCTGATTCAAATTCCTGGTTGGAAGCCATGAATGAAGAAATGAAATCATTAAAGAAAAATGAACCTGGGATTTGGTACCTTTGCCTGAGGTGAAAGGCTGTTGGTTGTAAAAGGGTATTCAAGAAGAAGACTGGTCTAGATGGTTGTGTAGAAAACTGTAAGGAAATGTTGGTTGCGAAAGGTTTTTCATAGATAGAGGGAATTGACTATGGAGAAATTTTTTCCCCTGTAGAAAATCTAACATCTATCAAATTTCTTTTGTCTTTGGCAACAACATATAACTTAGAGATTGAGCAGATGGATGTGAAGACAACATTTCTCCATGGAGAGTTGGAAGAAGAGATTTATATGTCCCAGCTTGAGCACTTCGTTGAAAAAGGTAAAAAAAGTCTGGTCTATAAATTAAAGAAATCTTTGTATGGTTTGAAGCAGTCTCCTAGAATGTGGTACAAAAAATTTGACACTTTTGTGTTGTCTATGGGATTTGTGAGATCAAAATTTGATCATTATGTTTATTATAAATTTGAAAATGATTGTGTGCTTATTATTACCCTGTACGTGGATGATATGTTATTCATAGGAAATAGTAAGTCTATGATTTCTAATCTTAAATATTAGTTGTCTGTAAAGTTCAAAATGAAAGATCTAGGTGCAACAAGGTACATTCTAGGAATGGAGATAACCAGAGATAGAAAAAGCAAAAAGCTCTAGGTAAGTCAGAGTAAATATATCAATGCAATCCTGGAGAGATTTGGTATGAATGATTGCAAGCAGCTAGTTGTTCCAGTTATGCAGGGGATGAAACTATTTGTTGAAAATTGTCCAAAGTCTGCTATTGAGATGGAGGACATGACCAGGGTACCTTATGCTAGTGTTGTTGGCAGTTTAATGTATGCAATAGTCTGTACAAGACCAAACATTGCCCAAGTAGTGGGAGTTCTCAACTGGTTTATGGAAAATCCAGGAAGACCACATTGGTAAGCTGTGAAGAGAGTGTTCAGATATTTAAAGGGGACTTCAGAATATGCTGTGTTACCATGGTAGTTCGGTTGCATCTCAAAGAACACTCAACATTCATGGATATGTAGACTTTGATTAGGCAGGGGACAATGACAACAAAAGATACACCAGTGGATACACGTTCATGTTAAATGGTGGTGCAACCAGTTGGATGAGGAAGCGACAAGTTGTAGTTGCTTTATCCACTACAAAGGCTAAATACATGGCAGCAACACATGTCTACAAAGAAGCAGTTTGGCTGAGTCGATTATGCTTTGATATTGGTTTCAATGCAGGACATATCACAATTTGCTATGATAGTCAGAAGGCAATTTGTTTGGCAAAGAACCCGACTTTCCATGCCAGGACAAAGCACATTGATGTGCAGTATCACTTTGTGAGGGATATGGTGGAAGATGGAAAGATCTATTTGAAAAAGGTTGACACCTTGAAGAATGTTGTAGATGCGTTAACAAAGCCCGTGAGCACAAACAAGTTCAGATGGTGCATAGATTCAATGGGCCTTGGGGCCTATGATCGTTAGTAATTTTTTTGAAGTCTAGAGGAAGCCAAGAAGTTTTCGTCAAGTGGGATCTTGTTGAGAATAGGTTCCTCAACTTCTGGCTTGAACCTCTGAAAAGACTTGGCGAAATTCATCATCTTTCTCAGCCTCTACTGCTCTATCACTGAGATTCCTTCATAGAGGTGCAGTCTGGCGGTTTACCGCTTCACCGCGGGCCTTTGTTGGTCTATCTGTGGTTGGGCGGTGTCACCACCATACCGTAGAGTCTCCTTCCTAGGCTGGCGGTAGCATGGTTGATGGGAAACAGTTAAGCAAAGGTTCACCACCATACCGCGGGCATGTTTCAGTGATGGCATGACTACGTGGTGAAGAGTGAAGGTCAGGATGATGGTTACTGCCTTAACATAGGTGTCACTCAATGGAGCCATGGTGGCTACAGTAAATGACTGGCGGTATACAAAGAGTGCTTACCAACCTATCACGATGGCCTTTTGTCCATGTCATGGTGGAACGGTAAGCTGTGGCGGTCAGTCAGAATGGTTACCTCCTTACCGGGGAGGTCTTGTGGTCGGGGCATGGTAGCATGGTGGTTCCCGACGATCAACTCAAGCAATCACCACCATATTGCAAGATGTCTCGTGGGGCTCGGCGGTGGCACGGTAAAGGTAGAAGATGGGCTGATAAGGGCTTATTGCCATACCGCGAGGGTGTTAAGATGGTCTCACAGTTGGGAAATGTCACCACCATACCATAGTAGATGATTTGACTCGGAGAGGTGGCACAGTAAGAAAAACTCGAAGCTCGGGTGGTAGTTTTGACCCATGGTCAACGTGATGAGCTAATGAAAGGGCGACGCATGGTAAGAAATCAATTCCTGGTTGGTCGATGTTTAGAGTGGTGAAGGTAGTACATGTAAGATGTGTTTCGGCTAGTGACAAAATCCAATTAAGGCAAGGAAATTAATGTCTGGGCGACCCGATGCAGAGAAGATCAGTCAGAAGATCAGATTCCTTGATTGGGTGGTTGGTGCATCATTAAGAAGTATAATTGGTTGGAATGATTAATGCGATGTATGACTTGTGTAGTTTATTGCATTGATATAAGTCACAAAAGGTGACGGTGAAAAGGAGTGAAGAAAGAGAGAGCAATGACATAATAGAAGTATTGTATTCATTGTATACTTGTAGAAGTATTGTAACATTGTGAGTGCATGAATACTCATTTTGTGCTATTGTAAGCTAACTATAAGAGAGTGAGGACTGTGAGCTTTGTATGTAATTTTATTTTATTGTAATACAAAGTGTCTTCTCTTGGTGTGGTGGGCTTTTTCTCGAAAGGGTTTTCCCACGTAATTCTGGTGTTATCTGTGTTTGCTTATTTATGTTATCCCTTTTTACTCTGTATGTGTTCATCTCAGTAGTTTTAAGAAGGTTTAAAATTGGTATTTTGCACTTCTCCTCTGTTGTATTAGTGTTAGGAAAGCGATTCTGCACCTTTGTTTTCCTTTCAAAAGGTGCCCAAATTGCACTATCTGGAGTAAATGATAAAAAACACACCTTTCCTCTAGAACTTTTTTAAAATAGATTTTTGATTATGTGACATTGGTGAATTGGAGAATTCCTTCCAAATAACTCTCTTTGTTATTGGTTCTTCTTTGTGGATAAAATATTTTTATTTAGACCCCCATAAAGCTGATAACATATGCTATGCTGGTTGCAACTCCTGAATTGAGCTTAGTGGATGATAAACATTCCATGAATCCTTCCATAACTACATATTTTCTCCATTATTAACTTCCCATGACAAAAATGATGTAATGCTACAATAAAGTTCCACATAATCGATCTATTTGGCAGATTTGAAAGGGTGAAAATTCTGGTTGCATTTGCATTATCCAGATATTTGTTTTGCATTAAGCTACACCATTTTAAATTTGTCTTTTGATACATCTGTCATATTAACTTTTCTCCAAGAGCCAAATTTCTTGTAGATAAATTATATAATAAATTAATAATATAACATATTATATTTATATAAGGCTATATAATATTTATATATATATTATATTAGGTTATATAATATATTAATATATATTTATATATTAATAAATATTTATATATTAATAATATAATATTATATATCTATATAAGGCTTTATAATATATAATATTTTATATAATATTAATATATTATATTATTTATTATAATACTAAATTATTTATTTTATATTATATTATGTATAATATGTATAATATGTTCATATTTATAATTTACACATAACAAAATGGGCACCCATTCTATCCATAATGGATATCCATTAACAAAATGAATATCAAGTATGCTCAAGTAACAAATATCCATTACTTGCAAGTTGAAATAAACCCCCTAATGTCTTAAAACATAGGGTGTCTTTGATCTAAGGAACAAATAAATTCCTTTTAAAAATGGATATCCACTTTTAAAAAATAGATATCCGTTATTTCATAATGGATATGCATTTTTAAGAAATTCAAATCTGTTAAAGCTTCACCCTATCCATACAATATAATATATAATATAATTTATATACTATATATAATATAGTATATATTATATAACATATAATATATATAGTATATTAATATATAATACATTTATTATATATTAATAATACATAATTATATGAATTCGATAGAGAGTGGGTGTGGGAGGGAGAGAGAGTGTGTGAGAGAGGGGGTTGGAGTGAGGGAGAGTTGTCTAGGTAAGGTGGGAGGGATAGAGGGAGGGTGAGACATGAGAGAGAGATAGATAGAGAGACCCGAGAGGGAGAGATAGAGAGCAACTTGAGAGGGAGAGAGATACTTGAGAGAGAGGGAGGGAGAGAGAGGGAGTGTGAGAGAGATAAAAAGAGTTATCTGGGTAGGGGGGAACCAAAGAGAGAACTTGAGAGGGAGAGACACGAGAGAGAGTGAGGGAGAGAGATAGAGAGAGTTATTTAGGTAGGGAGGGATGGAGAAACAAGAGAGAGAGAGGGTGGGAGGGATAGAGGGAGCGAGATACCTAAGAGAGAGGGGGTAGGAAGGATAGATGGAGGGAGAGACATGAGAGAGAAGGGGGTGGGAGAGATAGAGGGAGGGATACAAGAGAGAGATAGCCAAGAGAGACTTGAGAGGTGGTTGGAGTGAATGAGAGGGAGAGACTTGAGAGAGAGAGAGGGAGAGACCTGAGAGAGAGACCCAAGAGAGACCTGCGAGTGGGTTGGAGCAAGAGAGAGATGTCTAGGTAGGGTGGAAGGGATAGAGGGAGGGAGAGACCAGAGAGAGAGAGTTGGATGAGAGAGCATTGAGAGGGATAGACTTGAAAGAGAGGTAAGGAGAGAGATAGAGAGAATTATCTAGGTAGGGAGGGATAAACCAAAGAGAGAGGGTGGTAGGGATAGAGGGAGTGAGATGCCTAAGAGAGAGAGGGTAGGAGGGAAAAATGGAGGGAGAGACAAGAGAGGGGGTGGGAGGGATAGATGGAGAGAGATAAAAGAGGGAGAGAGAGATCTGAGAGATAGAGAGAGAGAGACTTGAGAGGGAGAGACATGAGAGAGAGAGAGGGAGGGAGAGAGAGAGAGATTTATCTAGGTAGGTAGGGAGGGAGAAACCAAAGAGAGAGAGAGATGGTGGGAGGGATAGAGGGAATGAGATACCTAAGAGAGAGAGGGGGTGGGAGGGATAGAGGGAGGGAGATGAGAGAGAGACCCAAGAGAGACCTGAGAGGGGGTTGGAGTGAGAGAGAGAGAGAGTTGAGAGAGAGAGTTGAGAGGGAGATACTTGAGAGAGAGGGAGAGACCCAAGAGAGACCTGCGAGGGGGTTGGGAATGAGAGAGAGTTTTCTAGGTAAGGTTGGATGGATAGAGGTAGAGAAGAGAGAGAGAGAGAGACCTAGATGGGAGAGACTTGAGAAGTATAGACTAGAGAGAGAGAGGGAAGGAGAGAGATAGAGTTATCTAGGTAGGGAGGGAGAGAGAAACTAAAGAGAGAGAGATGGTGGGAGGGATAGAGGGAGCAAGCTACCTAAGAGAGAGAGTGGGAGTGATAAATGGAGGGAAAGAAATGAGAGGGGGTGGGAGGGATGGAGATCAAAGAGGGAGATAGAGACTTGAGAGGGAGAGACACGAGAGAGGGGGATGGAGAGAGATAGAGAGTTATCTAGGTAGGGAGGGAGGGCGAAACCAAAGAGAGAGATGGTGGGAGGGATAGAGGGAGAGATATACCAAAGAGAGAGACTTGAGAGGGAGATACTTGAGAGAAAGGGAGAGAGAGAGAGGGAGTGGGAGAGAGATAAAGAGAGTTATCTAGGTAGTGAGGGAGGGAGACACCAAAGAGAGGGACTTAGAGGGACAGGCATGAGAGAGAGGGAGGGATAGAGATAGAGAGAGTTATTTAAGTAGGGAGGGGTGGAGAAATGAGAGAGAGAGAGAGAGAGGTTGGGAGGGATAGAGGGAGTGAGATACCTAAGAGAGAGGGGGTAGGAGGGATAGATGGAGGGAGAGACATGAGAGAGAGGGGGTGGGAGGGATAGAGGGAGGGAGACTAGAGAGAGAGACCCAAGAGAGACCTAAGAGGGGGTTGGAGTGAGAGAGAGTTGATAGGGAGAGACTTGAGAGAGAGAGAGGGAGAGACTTGAGAGGGGGTTGGAGTGAAAGAGAGAGCTAGATAAGAGAGACTTGAGAGGGATAGACATGAGAGAGATGGAAGGAGAGACAAAGAGAGTTATCTAGGTAGGGAGGGAGAAAACAAAGAGAGAGATGGTGGGAGGAATAGAGGGAGTGAGATACCAAAGAGAGGGTAGGAGGGATAAATGGAGGGAGAAATATGAGAGGAGGTGGGAGGGATAGAGGGAGGGAGATCAAAGAGGGTGAGAGAGACCCGAGAGATAGAGAGAGGGAGGGAGAGAGATAGAGAATTATCTAGGTAGGGAGGGAGTGAGAAACCAAAGAGAGAGAGAGATGGTGGGAGGGATAAAGGGAGCAAGATACCTAAGAGAGAGAGGGGGTGGTAGGGATAGAGGGAGGGAGATGAGAGAGAGACGAGAGAGTCCTGAGAGGGGGTTGGAGTGTGAGAGAGAGTTGAGAGGGAGAGACTTGAGAGAGGGATAAATAAGAGAGACATGAGAGGGGGTTGGAGTGAGAGAGAAAGAGTTGTATAGGTAGGGTGGGAGGGAGGGAGAGACCAAAGAGAGAGTTATCTAGGTATGGAAGGAGGGAGAAACTAAAGAGAGAGAGACAATGGGAGGGATAGAGCTTGAGAAAGATACCTAAGATAGAGAGGAGAGACAAATGGAGGGAGAGACATGAGAGGGGGTGGGAGGGATGGAGGGAGGGAGATCAAAGAGGGAGAGAGAGAGAGACCTAAGAGAGAGAGACTTAAGAGGGAGAGACATGAGAGAGAGGGGGGAGAGAGATATAGATTGATCTAGGTAGGGAGGGAGGGAGGGAGAAACCAAAGAGAGAGATGGTGGGAGATCAACTCCCAAAGTCATCTGGAGGGACTTGTTAGACTCATTTTAATGTTTTAGAAGTGATGGTGTCCTTTTTATAGAAACACATGTTTAAATGAAGCGTATTTTCAATGTGGTAGTTTATCAAAGTTTGTAACATGTTAAATCATGAGGTCATAGAACATGATTTTGTTAACAATATTGTTGAGAAAAAAAGGTTTCAGATAGTCAAATATAGTTTGAAGAGTGGAGGTGAAGGTTCTAGATGTGAGTTGGCTAAAAGAGAGGTAAGTATTACTAATTTTATTTTTGATTTTAAGAAAAATATTTTCTATAAGTATATAAGGCATAACCATAGGTCGCATTGGTTGGATTGATAATTCAGGATGTGTAAGTACCCTTTCTCGATTGGAACTATTGTATCTGTAGTTGATTTTGTTGAAAATTACACATTGCAACCATAGAATGAGGTACAATCATAATATTACAATTCTATTCAAATTTCTATTTTTGTCCACATAACATATATACATGCCTTGATAGTATAGAAGAGGATAGGAAGATAATCAGTGAGTACCATTTTTACATGAGTGATGATAGATCTCATTCATTTGAGTTTGTGCAACATTGTTTTGAATTTTTTTTTGAATTATTGCAAGAAAAAGGTATTGGAATGAGTCAACATCTCATTTGGTTAGATAATTGCACAAGGAAATTCAAGAATGCTCATATGTTTTCTTGGTTGAGCAGGATGCATGCATAGAGGGGTGTACCACATATTTGGAGTTTTTTGAAGCTAGGAATGGAAATGGTGAGCATGATGGCACAGGTGCATGTGTGAAGATAGCTCAAGTTAAGGAACAATTGAAGATTAGAGGTGGTGCAACATTCATTGATGAACATTCTATTGTTGATTGGTGTAGTAATGCATTATCATGAGGGACACTTGATTCACAAGTGTGCAACTTCTTTTGGTTGGTTGAGGAGGGAATAGTGGGATGCGAATTGGAATGTTAAACAATTAGAGAATCTTCAAAGATGCATTGCATTTATTTCAAAGCTCAAATGCAAGTGCATGGACCATATAGACACAAGAGTTGGCTTGTTTTTGTTAGAATTGTATTTAGTGTGATTGGGATCAATGTGAGTCAAGTGAGTGGGTAGATACATGGATTCCATAATATCTAACCCCCTTATCTGCAACACAATCCTCTTTAGAAGATGAAATGGAAAGTTCACTTGACTATGACCATATTTCAGATCTTGTACAACTAGGACATGTATATGTAGTTGTTGCACCACATGGGAATAAAGAGGGATTAGACTATTGTTTAGCATGATGTGTACAAGGAAAGAAGAAGTTAACACAATCGTTGATAAATGATGATGGGTTCATGTATCCTACAAGTTCAGTTGTTTTTGTCAAAACTTGGTTGTGAATGTATATGATTAGAAAGAATGACATACCTACATTTGAAGACTATGAGAAACAAAAAACCATTCTCAAGTATTCATACCTTGTTATAGCAACAAAAGTTAAGATATTGAGACATCATGTTAAATCAAAAAAAGGAACTATGGATAATTAGTAGTTCTTTTGATTAAGGGTAAAATAGGTTTTGATGGGACTCGAAACCCATTACAGACCAATTTTGAAGGGCTTCATAACCCTGTCATAGAAAAGCATGTTGCATACAAGGTAATCCAAAAACCAATAGTAGCCAAACAACAAAAATGACCTACAGATAAACAAGACTAGACAAGCTACAACAGAAAAGGAAACAAGGGATTGAGATCCCTTTACAACCAAGTTTTAACCAAGACTTGGAACCCTTAGATAAATAAAGAAATAGTTTACATAAGCCAGGCATTAGCAAACCAATAGCTCAAGAAAGACACCACTAAGCGAAGAAAAATAGATAAATTAATGGTGTAGGACACCATCAAACCCCTAACCAAAAACTCTAGCAAAACAAAACACCCCACCTCAATAGGGGAGTAAGGAAGCACAAAAAAACACTGAAGCACAATAGCCTTCTTGTAGCTAGTCTTATAACGACAAAACATTTGGGTCTTTTGGATTGACATGAAATAAAGCCCAGCTAGGAACTATAAAACTAGAGGAAAAGTAGAGAAGAACCACAAGCACACCTAGATCCCAACCCCACAAATAGACTCAACAACCAATAATGGTAGATACCCTCAAGAACATCAGAGCCAATAGAGCCTTTAAGGCTACACCAAATAGAGGAGTAATCACCGAGAGAGATAAAAACATTACCCAACAACACACCCAGCTAGTGGAAGAAGTAGAGCACACTGGTCAACACTAACATCCAAACCAACTCAGAATGAGAGCCCAAGAAGGTAGACAAGAAACTTAGCAGGAATTTAGGAAAACAAGCAAACTGAGGAAACAAACCCTCACAACACAAAGGGGAAGCCATAGATACTTCCACCACAACTAGCTCCTCATTGAAAATAGACTTCCCATTAAGAATAGAGGCCAACTAGAGCACCCCCAAAGGGCCAAACCCATCATCAAAGAGCACACACACCATTGAAGGTCTCCCAAGAACACTCACAAAAACCAAAAAAGGAAGGAAAAAGGCCAATATTGGACCCCTCTCCATAAGAAATAAGGCACACACCTCTCGTGAGTAAGGAAAAAAGAGACCCCAAGCAAGTGCAGTAGTCACTTCAACAAGGAAAGGCCACATCAACCACTCAAAAATGCCCAACAAAAGGACACCGAGCCAAACAACAACACAAACTCCATCAGAACCTATAATCGCAACACCTTCAACCTCAACACTTCCTCCTAAATTCTGACCTGCAGCTCTAGCTCTCAACGAGGCTTTGATAAGAAGTAGGAAGACCCACAACAACCTCGGACTAGATAGATCATGGGGCACTAGTAGAGGGAAAATGAAAGATCTCAAAAAAAGAGCAGCATCCTCCACCGCAACAACAAAGGCACCCGAGGAAGAATATCTGCCACCGCGACCAAGAAAATCCCATCCTCATCATCATCTACTCCATCGCCCTCTCTAGTAGTATCTAATTTCAAATCAACATTTCCCCACCTATTCCCACTCTTACTACTCCGCTTCTCTCCATCATGCAAATGATTGCTAGGACAATTAGTAGTGTTGATCATTAAGCATTACTCGATAATTTGAAGGTAAGAGATGACCCTTCAAGAACACTTGACTAGTGGATCGTTTGTTGTATGTGACATGTATGATATTTTTCATCTTATTTTGATTAATGTGCATACTAATTAAATTGCTTGATGTGCTAAGGTTCATCATTTAAGTTTTTAGAATAATATAGATTTATTATTCTAAGCATCTTTTTTAGTTTGCATTACCATTTCATCATCATTTAGTTTGTTTAGAATAATATAGATTTGTTATTCTAAGTATATTTAGTTAAACAAAGAAACTAATGATCATATAGATTTGTTATTCTAAGTTTATTGCAATGTTCATGGCACGATGGACCATGGAGTTGCTGCAACAATAGCTAGTTCTGATCCTTTGGCAAAGTTATGC
The DNA here is from genome assembly GCA_007115665.2 of Sequoiadendron giganteum. Taxonomy (NCBI): domain Eukaryota; kingdom Viridiplantae; phylum Streptophyta; class Pinopsida; order Cupressales; family Cupressaceae; genus Sequoiadendron; species Sequoiadendron giganteum. Next base: position 406,283,580 of record CM021102.1, on the reverse strand, counting down.
TATAGATTAGTAAATTTGACATTATATTTTCTCTTCTATGGTCTATTATTGAAAATTTTCATGATACTTGTATGTAGTTTAATTTCTATCTTGATGGTTGCTACATGTGCTTGTCACTCAATTGCATCTCTAGATGAGTGAAGAGAGAAGGACTAGTAGGCACATTCAGAAGACAAAAGAATCAACAAAAACTCCATCCAATCAACTGCAAAGGAAATGCGTGATCTATTTCCTTCTCCTAGTGGGAAATGACTATATATTAGGGTCATTTGTTGTATGCCTACATGGAATTTTGTAGATCCTATATTTGATAACAATTCTTGACTGATTATATCATGCATATTATGTAAATTGTATCTTGAATGTTGTAGGCATATGTGTTGATCATGACTTGCAACTTATGACTTACGTGTATTCAAGTGTATACTTTACAACTTACGTGTATACTTTGTGACTTATGTGTATTCCAATGTATACTTTGCAACTTATGTGTTTTCATGTGTATACTTTGTATTCATGTGTGTACTTCATGACTTACATGTATTTGAGTACATGCTTCACTTATTCATTGATTCGTAGCATAAACCCACCGATTTTAACATGTTGGAACTATTAGTTTAGTAGCACGATGAATAGAACAAAAGTTACACCACCTTACAACTTTACATTGCATGCATTTGACCCTTTTTCCATCAACTAGAAACTTGACACCATGGGAAAACACCTTAGAGATATCAAAAATCAAGAGAGGTTGTTTTAGAGGGTCCTTAGGTGATCTCATAGCCTCAGATAGATTGTTTCTAAGTGACATGGTTTTCAAGTAATAGCTCATCAAATATTTTTTCCTTTTTGCACTTGGGACTCTTGAGGGATAGCGTTGATACAATGTAGCTCAGAATATTTCGATGTGTTTGGGTGTGAAATAGGACCATGCCTAGCATAAACTCACAAATCTAGATGTGTTGGAACTATTGGTTTGGTCGCATGAGGAGCATAACAAAAGTTACACCCCTTTGCAACTTTACACTGCATGCATCTGACCATTTTTCCATCAACTAGAAACTTGACACCATGAGAAAATGCCTTAGAGATATAAAAAATCAAGAGAGGTTATTATAGAGGAGCCCTAGGTGATCCCTTAGCCTCATATAGATTGTTTCTAAGTGACATGAATTTTGAGTAATAGCTCATCAAAGATTGCTGCCTTTTTGCACTTTGGACTCTTAAGGGATATTGCTGGTACAATGTAGCTCAGACTATTTTGATGTGTTTGGGTGTGAAACAGGACCATTCCTAGCTTAAACCACTAATATGGATGTGTTGTAACTATTGATTTGGTCACACGAGGAGAAAAATGAAAGTTACACCCCTTTGCAACTTTACACTACATGCATTTGACCCTTTTTCCATCAATTGAAAACTCAACACCATAGGCAAACACATCATAAATATAAAAAAAAAATAGAGGTTATTGTGGAGGGGCCCTAGGTGATCTCGTAGCCTTAAAAATATTATTTCTAAGTGACATGGTTTTCAAGTAATATCTCATCAAAGATTGCTGCCTTTTTGCACTTTGGACTCTTAAAGGATATTAGCAGTAAAATGTAGCTTAGATTGTTTTAGTGTGTTTGGGTGTGAAATAGGACCATCCCTAGCCTAAACACACCCATCTAGGTGCATTGGAACTATTGGTTTGGTTGCACAAGGATCAGAATGAAAGTTACACCCCTTTGCAACTTTACATTGCATGCATTTGACCCTTTTTACATCAATTGAAAACTGAACACCATGAACAAACACCTCAAAGATATCAAAAAATGAGAGAGGTTATTGTAGAGGGGCCCTAGGTGATCCCATAGCCTTAGATGGATTTTTTTTTAAGTGACATGGTTTCTAAGTAATAGCTTGTCAAAAATTAAAACCTTTTTGCACTTTGGACTCTTAAGCGATATTACCAGTACAATGTAGCTCAAATTGTTTTGGTGTGTTTGGGTGTGAAATAGGACCATGTCTAGCCTAAACATACCCATCTGGATGCATTGGAACTATCGATTTGGTTGCATGAGGAGCAGAAAAAAAGTTACACCACCTTGCAACTTTACACTGCATGCATCTAACTCTTTTTCCATCAATTGAAAACTCGACACCACAGGAAAATACCTTAGTGATATAAAAAACTGAGAGAGGTTATTCTAGAGGGCCTCTACATGATCCCACAACCTCAAACAAAATGTTTCTAAATGATACGGTTTTTGAGTAACAACTCATCAAAGATTGTTGCCTTTTTGCAATTTGGACTCTTAAGGGATATCGTCGGTACAATGTAGCTTGAACTATTTTGGCATGCTTGGGTATGAAACAGGACCATGGATAGCTTAAATATACCAATTCAGATGTGTTGGAACTATAGGTTTGGTCACATGACAAATAGAGAAGAATATACACATGCACCTTCCTCAACTTCTCGAGAGCAGATCAAAGAATCTCTTCATTGAATACATTATCTATCTCATTCATTTTGGTTTGCTTCTTTTTTAAGTGTTTTTAGAGTAGACTAACCTCCTTTTCATTGACGATAAAATCTTCTTCTTATCTTTTAATTCCTTTTCTAAGTGGTTAATTTTAGTCTTCAGTTGTTTTCCTTCAATTTCAACACTTCCAACTAATGCTTTTGCATATACAACTTGACCATCCACACACTTTTCCTCATATCTACTGGTATTACCTATTAATACCCCTTGTTATTCCTTTTCACGATCTTCTAACTTATTTTTCATATCTTTTACTTTGAGCTTTAGATCAGTTGCTCTATCATCAATTCTTAGGACAACAACATCCCTTTGTTTGATAGATTTTTCAATGTCTTGAATACTTTCATGTGTCCACCACATCGATTCTCTTGTTTTGCACTTACATTTGATATTGCTTCTTCCTTATCATATATTTCTAGTTGTATTTTCTCCATGAAAGTCTTAAGTTCAAGAATCTTTGACTTCATTTGTTCAAATCCACCTATAGCATCATATCTCACTTTGTTTTCCTGCAAAAATTCTTACCAAATACAAAACCTATTGAGTTTTTCCACTTCTCCATTGTGATTTTCCCATTCCACATATTACATAGGCACCTTCCTTGAAAGATGTTCAATGCAATGTAATGAGTGATATGAATATGAACTAAAACAATCTATTTTATACAATTCGTTACTTGAACTCTATTTTTTTGCTCTCTATATCTCTATGAAAAATGCTTTGGTAGACATGTATGAAAAATGTGGTAGCATAGATAATGTAGTGAATTGTTTTGCAAAATTACTCAAAGAAATGTGGTCTCATGGAATGCCATGAAAAGCAAATGCAATTGGTAGCTGATCCTAGTTATTAGATATGGGTTAACTTTGTAAAAATTATATCATAATTGAAATTTTGTCATCCATTAGCATCAAGTTATTAGTTATGCAATATGAAGTAATACTTTGAGTTTGAAAGATGTGCAATGTAATGTAATCTATGTTATGAATATAAACTACAACAATCTATTTTCTACAATTCATTACTTGAACTCTTTTTTTTCTCTCTCTCTATCCTTATGAAAAATGCTTTGGTAGACATGTATGAAAAATGTGGTAGCATAGACAATGCAATGAACTATTTTACAAAATGCCTCAAAGAAATGTGGTCTCATGGAATTCCATGACAAGCAAATGCAATTGGAAACTTGATGATAACTAGTCATAGATGGAAAGTAATTTCAACAACAAACTACCAATAGGGAGCACTTCATTCAAATGGAAACCACAATGATAGTCAAAAATAAAGAGAAAACATATCCAAAACACTATAATGGAATTCAATCAATATTCTCCACTTACTCTAACTATAGAATTCGACTCCAATTTCTAACAAAGATCAGGAGTAACTCAATCAAAAACCTAATCATTCATTGCATAGGTTACAAAAAATCACTCCACATGTTGCCTATGACAGACAAAAACCATCACCTAAGTTTCATGATGAGGAACAACACTGGATTTGTTTCAAACATCTAAGTTGCTTGATGGGGAACAAAAACCATTTGTTTCAAATTTCTATCATTTCAACTCAAAAACTCAAGCCAAAATTGGGCATTCCCACCTTCCAAACGTCAGACCCTTCCATCCAATCTCTTCCCCTCCTCCAACCATCCACCCAACTCCTTTCCTCAATGGTTTGATCTATTCTAGAACCAAAAAATTATGTCCAACTGAAATAATCGATCTATTTTATTACAAACTAAAAATACATTAATAAAACAAACACAAACAAAAATTAAGATGGGGAAAATTCTAGGAAAATTCCCCTACATCAGGCTCCCGCACTGAAAAGGAATTTTGAGCTCTTGCTCATGAGGTCATCCATGGAATAACCCAAGTTAGAGATAGAAAATGTAGATAACCACAAAGCATCCTCCACTGGATAGTCTTTCCATTTTACCAAATAGTGGAAATAATCCCTACCTTGAGTCTTCTATACGAATTGTGTGTCCAAGATGTATTCGATTTCTAGTAGAGCTGGTGTGGTACCCTATTGCTCCTTTATAGTTCTAAGTTCCATCTCTACTATGTCGACATCTATAGGAGCTTGATAAGGAAATAAGTCTACTACATTGAAGATGGGTGAAATGTCCAATCCAGAGGGAAGGCTAAGTTCATAAGCATTCACTAAATTTTATCTAAGGATCTTACAAGGCCCAATCTTTTTCATTTTTAGTTTCTTATAGGTACTATTAGAAAATATTTCCCTCTGAAGATGAGCCATGACAATGTCACCATCCTGAAAGTGCACCTCTCTTCGTTTCTGATCAGTATATCATTTTTTTTTTATTGCTTCCTCCAATGTGTCTTTCAACCTCCTCATGAAGGTCATGGATGGTCTTAGAAAATTCTTCACCATCTGCACTTCATTTCTCCATATCACCTAGATTTTGAAGTTCAAACACACCTCTAGGATGCATGCCATATACAATGTAGTTGAAACCTGCACTTCAATTTGGAGAATCATTATATGCAAAATCTGCTTGTGCCAATGCCATATCCCAATTACTGGGTGTGTTTCCAAAAAAGCATCACAACATATCACCAAGACTCTGATTGACAACCTCAGTTTGGCCATCCATCTAGGGGTGATAGGCTGAACTAAAATTGAGGTGTGTGCCCAAATTTTTGAAAAGATTTCACAAAAAATTCCCCACAAACTTGGTGTCATGATTGGATATGATACTTCTTGGAATATCATGCAACGATACCACGTCCTTGAAAAACAAAATAGCAATATTGGTAGCATCACTAGTTCTCTTACATGAAATAAAATGAATAATTTTAGAGAACCTATCCACAACTATAAAAATGGAACCATTTCCCCTTTGGATATGAGGCAAACCCAAAACAAAATCCATACTTATAAATTCCAATGGCCTAGATGGAATTGGTAATGGCTAATACAAACCAACATTTTGACTCTTCCCTTTTTCCAACTAACAGACTTTGCACATCTCCACATGCTTCTTAACATTTTCTTGCATCTTTGGCCAATAATAATGTGTTCTCAACTGCAAATAAGTTTTTTTCTTGCCCAAAGTGCCCTATTAGGATGCCACAATGTTTCTCCTTCAATAAATTGTCCCTCATTGATCCTTTAGGGATGCACAATTTGTTCCCTTTGAAAAGGAAACCTTATTGTAGCATAAAGTACATCCATGGATCTCTATCTTTGTTGATAGGATTTCTACAAGCTTCAAATGCTTCCTTGAAATCTGCATCATCAACATACAACTCCTTCAAACTATCAAAGCCCACACTGTTAGCCTGAATTTCATGAAACAATAAGCTTCTCCTACTTAGTGCATCAACAAACTTATTTTTTTGTCTACTCTTACGTTTCAACATGTAAAGTTAAAACTTTGAAGATACACTACCCATTTAGCATGCTCTTGGTTCAATTTTTGTTGGCTATTTATGAATTACAATGCATGATTATTCGTATAATGAATTCCTTAGGAAGAAAATAATGCCTCCAATTCTTCAGTGACTAAACTAGTGGATAAAACTCAAGATCATAGGTTGAATATTTCTTCTTAGCATCATTTAACTTTTCACTAAAATAAGCCACAAGTTTTCCTTCTTGACTAAGAACAACCCTTATTGCCAATCCACTAGCATCACATTCAACTTGGAATACTTTATTGAAATCATGTAAAGTAAGAATATGCTATTCACTCACCTTTTGTTTGAGAAATTGGAAAGTTCTTTCAGCCTCTTGTGTCGATCCAAACTACTTTTTGTTCCCCTTAATTGTCTCAAGAATTGGAGAAACTACATGACTTAAATTCTTGATAAAATTCCTATAAAAACTAGCAAGGCCATGAAAAATTATTACCTCCATTGCACTCTTAGGTGTTGGCCAATCAATGATGGTTTGAACCTTCTCCTTATCCATCTTCAATCCATCCTTGGACACCACAAAGCCCAAATAAACCAGTTTGCTCTGCATAAACACACACTTCTTAAGGTTAATCTACAATTTCTCCTCATGTAGCCTTTTTATAGCCATTCTCAAATGCTCCAAGTGCTCCTCCTTTGGCCTACTAAACACCAAAATGTCATCAAGATACACAATAAAAAACTTCCCAAGAAACGGTTTCAATACCTCATTCATAAGCCTCATAAAAGTACTAGGGACATTAGAAAGTCCAAAAGGAATAACCAACCATTCATGAATCCCATCTTTAGTTTTAAATGTCATTTTCCATTCATCCACAAGTTTGATTCTAATTTGATGATAACCGATTTTCATATCTATCTTAGAAAAATACATTGAGCCACTCAAACAATCCATTAAATCTTCAATTCTAGGAATAGGAAATCTATATCTAATAGTTATCTTATTAATGGGTCTAGAATCAATGCACATTCTCCATTCACCTCCTTTTTTTGGCACTAGAACTGTAGGAACAACACAATGGCTAAGACTACCTCTTATCAAACCTTTCTTGAGTAATTCCTCAACTTATGAATCTCCTCATTCTCTTTAGGAGTCAATCTATAAGCAACCTTGTTTAGAAGGCTAGCCGCTGTAATCAAATTCATATGATGATTAATGCTCCTCATGGGTGGAAACTCATCAAGAAGATCCACTGCTACAATATCCATATGTTCATTCAAAATACCTTGCACTTCATTAGGCAAATCATCTAATCTTGTAGAGTTAAACATAGTAGAAAATTTAGAAACCAAAGAAACTCCTACTTCTTCCTTCTTCATCTCATGTAAAAAATATTTTCCACTTACCAAAATTACCTTGCTATTTCTTCCACTACTATTTTCTTCTTCTCATTCCTGCATAGGCAAGAGGGTATGCTTGACCCCATTCTTCTCGATAGTGTAGGTATTATATCTTCCATTATGCGTAACTTTCCTATCAAACTACCAAGGTCTATGAAGCAACACATGGAACACATCCATGAGCATGATATCACAAAAAATATTATCGTTATAACTATTAATTTGGAATTCAACCATAGCGTGTTCATTAACTAGCAATTGATATCCTTTTTGCAAGCAAGAAACTCTATATGGTGTGGGGTGTTTGGTTATTTCAAGACCCAATTTCTCTACCATTTTAGTAGACACTATGTTATCTGTACTTCCACTATCTATAATCAAATTACAACATTTTCCTTTTGCATTACATTTTGTTTTGAAAAAGGATCTCCTTTGTACTGGTTCTTGATTCTCCTTGGGTGGCTTCAACAACACCCTTTTGAGTAGCAGTGATTCTCCTGATTCAGGTTCTTCTTGATGATGTGTTGGTGATCCAACACTCTCTATATTTGCATGTACAATATGATTACTTCTTTCATTTATTGTATACCCTCCTTGTGAAGATTTTGGACACTCCCAACTCTTGTGACCAACATGTTGATTATATTTGAAATATTTCCCAGTAAAGACTCTTCCTCTTCCTTAGAAAACTCCTCTTCCAAATAATCTACCTCCTTTGTTTTGGTGTCCACCTCTTTCTTGATTTGCTAATCCACTTGAACTTTCAACCCCTTCTTCTTATTGCTATTGATGTCCTCTTCCAATCTACTATCCCTTTCCCTGATAACCTCTTCCTTGATTTCTCCCTTGCTGATTTTGTCTTCTTTGAAGCTTTTCTTCAGCCATGATGACAAGCTAATATGCCTCTTCAAGAGTCCTAGGTGATACTAGACTCAACTCATCTTGCAATCTATATTTCAAACCATTGGAGTATCTTGTTACATTTCCAAGATCTTCCTCACTATGGCATAATCAAATCACCAACTTGTAAAACTCCTTTGTATACTCTTTGACCAACATGCCTTTTTCCTTGAGATTTTGTAATATTTTAAAGAGATTTGTTCGACAATCTCTCGAAAGGAACTTGGCCTTCAACTTAGCAATCATTCGATCCCATGAGGTAATATTTTATTTGTTCTTCTTCCATATCTTAGATTGGACATAGTCCCACCACATAGCAGTGTGGCCCTTGAGCCTTGTGCAGGTGAACTTCACTCTTCTTTCTTTTGTAACTCATTCATACTTAAAATACTTGTCTAAATCATTGATCTAATCAGCAATTTCTTCACTGTTTAAACTTCTAGAAGAGGTAGGGACTTCAATCTTTGGTTTGGCTCCCACACTTAATATTGTCATCAATAATTTCTCTTCAAATCCCTCATGTTCTTCTTGGTTTTCTTCATCATCTTCTAATTGTTCTTCCTCTTCAACTTCACTCACATTATCTATTACTGACCCTCTTCATTGGGATCTCTCCATATAATCCATTCTCACTACTAGGTTCTACAATGTCTTATAGAGACCTTCATCATGGGCTCATCGACCTCTACCATGATTGGCTCCTCGTCCTCTCAACACTCTTGATGGAATTATACCCACTCCTCAATAGCCCCAAATCTTATGCTCTGATACCAAATTGATGATAACTAGTCACATATGGAAAGTAATTTCAACAACAAACTACCAACATGAAGCACTTCATTCAATGGGAAACCACAACGATAGTCAACAATAAAGAGAAATGCAGCCAAAACACTATAATGGAATTCAATCAATGTTCTCTAGTTACTCTAACTATAGAATTTGACTCCAATTTTTGACAAAGATCATAAGTAACTCAATCAAAAACTTAATTATTCATTGCACAGGTTACAAATAATCACTCCACATGTTGGTAGCGATAAACAACAATCATCACCAAAGTTTCATGATGAGGAACAAAAATGGATTTGTTTGAAACAACTAAGTTGCTTGATGAGGAATAACAACCATTTGTTTCAAATTTCCATCGTTTCAACTCAAAAACTCAAGACAAAATTGGGCGTTTCTCCCTCCTAGGTGTTAGATCCTTCCATCTAGTTTCTTCCCCTCCTCCAACCATCCACCCAACTCCTTTCCTCAACAGATTGATCTGTTTTGGAACCAACAAATGGTCTCCAACCAAAATAATCGATCATTTTTATTACAAACTAAAAAGACATTAATACAAAAAACACAAAAAAAACTTGAGATGGGGAAATGCTAGGAAAATTCCCTTGCATCATAGCTGCTCCTAGTTATTAGATATTGGTTGACTTTGTAAAAACTATATCGTAATTGAAATTTTTTCATCTATTAGCATCTACTTATTAGTTATGTAATGTGAATTAATGCTTTGAGTTTGAAAGATGTGCAATGCAATGTAATCAAAGATATGAATATAAACTACAACAATCTATTTTCTACAATTCATTACTTGAACTCTTTATTTATTTTTTCTTTCTACATCCCTATGAAAAATTCTTTGGTATCTACATGTATGAAAATTGTGGTAGCATATACAATGTAGTGAAGTGTTTGCCAAAATACCTCAAAGAAATCTGGTCTCATGGAATTCCATGACAAAATGTAATTGGCAACTACTCCTAGTTATTAGATATGGGTTGACTTTATAAAAACTATACCGTAATTGAAATTTTGTCATCTATTAGCATGTAGTTATTAGTTATGCAATGTGAAGTAATGCTTTGATTTTGAAAGATGTGGAATGCAGTGTAATCAGTGATATGAATATAAACTACAACAATCTATTTTTTAAAATTCATTACTTGAACTCTTTATTTTTTTTGCTCTCTATATCTCTATGCTATGGAAATGCATTTCAATTTTTCTGCTATGGTTGCAACTACAAAAACTAACGATAAAGGGATCAAATTTGGTGAAGTTTCCCAAGGGAACCAAATTTAATAGCACTATAACATGAGTAACAATGATCTATATAATTCACAAACCATTAAAGTGCAAGATTGCAAGAAATACATATTTAGATATAACATGTTTTCCATCATATCTCAACCGTTATAAAGTGATTATACATTTAAATTTTAAGTTTCAAAATAGGAAACTATGTAGAAAATGAATAAAATATGTCGAATATCAATTTTTATATATAAAAGTGTAAAATAATTGTGTATCCAGATATACAAATTTGGCATATATTCCATCTCAAAACAATATTTACAAAATGTGGCATATGCCATGCCATCCAGTCTATATATATACAATGTATATGTCAAATGGCTATGCCATGTCAACAAAATCCTAATCTTCTTGGGGATCACCAAAATGTGGCCTCTTCGAGCTACCTAATGGATGAGAAGATGTCTGCACAAAAATAATTTGAACCACAAATTAGACTAATTAGCTCTCAATGGTAAATAACTTAAAATAGTAAAAATAAAGTTATCTATTATATTTTATAACTTTCAAAATCACATCTAATCACTATGCTAAACTATAAATTAAAGTCTAATTCAATTATTCATTACCTCAAGCATTTTTTCTTTCGTTGTCATATATTCAACAAATGATGATCCCTTAGGATGCTCAGGAGTCCTACCATATTGTCTTGGTCTTGGATCCATGGACGTGGATGGTGACATACTCTACAAGAAGAAAAATGAAAAAGAAAATAATAATATATAATTGTTGACAAAAAACATAACCTAACATATATATCTACAAACTTATATAGATCTACTAGATATAAAAAACCATATACCCAAATAGGTGATGCAATTGAGATAATTGATTGTGAGGAACTCATCATGGTAAAAGGTGTGGCATCAATCACATATGCAGTAAACTACAAAAGTAAAAGTAAGATCAAGATATAAGTTAGTATGTATTTAATTAATCATGAATTAAAGGATATGCACGTAGTTTTACATGTAGAAAAAATTATACCAATGTGTTTAAACCAAAGTCAATGGCTGAAAGAGTGTCGTGGTGCACATCTCTAATATGCTCCTTTGTCATCAACTGTTCAAACCCACTTAAATATACATTAGTAACATGTACTATTTGTTATAATAATTTTAAATGAAATGCACTATGAATATATTTAAGTTTTACTTGTACAAAAGATTGAGGTTGTTGCTCCTCATTTGCATTAGGGGAGGGCATTGCATATGTTCCTCCCTCACATGTCTCCCCTGCACCTGTAGTTTGCACTGGTGCACCATCTCCTCCAAGTGACGTATCATGCACCTGATACTTAGATGTGTCTAGGGGAGCCTCCTTTGTATCTCCCATAGGACCAAAACATGTATGCCCACATGTAGTGCATTGGAGAGGAACACAATTATGCCTTGATGATGATGTTGCACCAGTATCAACTAAAAAAGGAGGAGCACCACCCTCTAGAAGTTGAGCACACTATGATGAATGTGTAATCAAATGACCGGTCAAAGAGTGTAGGGCCAAGAGACTATGCTAGGTTGCATTAGCAACAAGTTCTGGATGGGGTGCTGGAGGTGGGGGAGGAAGACTAGGAGGGGGAACATAGGGACCTTGCATAATACTCATTTCTCTAGGTCTATGTTGGGGCATACCCATACCCACTCCTTGAAAATGCCTGAAATCAAAATAGTTTACATGTCTTCCTAAAATTTCTTTTGCATATAATTCGTGGAGAAAGTATAGAGGGACATCGAGGTTGTTGTTGGGCGGTTTATCAAAAACCATCCACCAATGACTCCAAAAGTTTGCAACTATGTTTGGATGGGTGCACCATTTTAAATGGAAAATTTAGGTTTGCATAAACCAACATTTTGTCCTGTTCTTTGATCCGCAAAATGTTGGGCTAAATTGACTTTGGATATTTCTAATCTTTTGATGTCCTCATACAACAAACCATTTCCATATTTTAACCTCTTTTGATCTCTCCAATTTTGAAATGCAACATGTTGCTAGGTGATGTCCCTAACATGAGAGATTATGGCTTCTATTCTTGGGATCACTGATCACAAATGCTCATGGGTATGGTATCTCTTAGCTATGTTTGCCAATTTAGTTATATTTATTTCAATTAAATCTTAAATTGAAGGAGGGTTTGGTGGAGTGTTTGCTAAACCTTGTTCCATTTTAACCCTATTGTACTTTATAAATTAACATTGTTTTCTAATAATTCAAAAATCTCAACAAAAAACCTAATATTTCGTTAAAAAATAATATAAAACAATCAAAATAATTAAAAAATTGCATTTTAACATATCCGTGTGATGAAAAATCGATGGGAATTCACAAAGAGGTTTAAATTGTGAAGGGGAGGTGAAAATGGCGTCAAAAACAGATATCAGATAGTTTGAATATTCGTTCCTTGCTTCTCTGTCACAAACAGTCACTATTGAAATGATTGTTCGCGACCTTTAATCTTTTATTTATACTGACAAAAAATAGATATCTATTTTCTAAACAGATATCCATTTTTTAGAGCTATGTATAGCTCTCGAAAATAAATATTCATTTTGGAGAGCACTTTAAGTTTTTAAAATATGAAATTTACTAGATATATATTATACATAATATATATTATATATATTATACATAATATATATTATATATATTAATGTATTATATATTACATATAATATATATTAATATATGATTTTATAAAATAGATATCCGTTTTGGAGAACACTTTAATTTTTTAAAATATGATATATATATTGTTTGGTTAGGTCTACCCATTTGGTGGGGGGTAGGACCCATGATTTGGTTTAATTATTAATCCTTATCTGTTTGCAATTTTAAATGGGGGCAATTACCGGCCCACTTCATTTTTTGGGGTGTTGAGATATTTTACATTGATAAGTAGGAGGTTTCTTCCACAGCGTGTCAAATTATGAAGATATTTTACATTATTCATGCCACACAAGGATTCCACGAACTTGCTTACGTGTCCCCTAAAAGTTTCATTTATACGTTTGAGTAAGCCTCGGTCATAAGCTTACCATTATTCCTTTGCGTGTTAATCTGGTTATTTATTTTCCTATCAGTCAGACAAGACATTCCTGTCCAGATAGCAATTCAATTGACGATAATCGTATTGAAAGACCTGCACCTGATCAAGCAAGCATTTATGGTGAGGCGACTTGTGTGAGGCAAGTACATATGAAATGTGTCTTGTGATTATGTTTGCATTAACCCTTACGCTAGTGTGCATTTTGCTACCTGCTTGTTTCTAGTGAGCATTTGAGCCATCATTTCCTTTACTCTTCTGTGATATTCTCAAGTGTAACCTGATCTTAAACTTGTGAGAGCTGCTAGGGATTTGATGGCGTTGTTTCGTTGGTTTCTTCCAAAACGGACATGCAGCTATGGCACATATTATATCTCATGCCAGGGACTACTTGTTTTTTGTAAAGGATTGATCTCTCTTTACGCCATGACCACCACATCCGTTTATCTAACCAGTCGTAAAGCCTAGGTTGCGTTCCTAAATCCAGTCACATATCACCATTTACGAGGATTGCTCGCAAGGAAGGACCGTCTGGTTTTGAGAGCCGTCAAACTGATTTTAGGAAAAAAGTTCCTTCAATCCAACATGAAATATTGTTTGAACACAAAGATTAGTGCATGCTTTGTTGGTTTTCTTTTGGATCTTCATGCCTCAAAGGACATGATTTACAAGATTACAAGGAAGGTTTTTAAGTCGTCTCTGCTCGTTGGGCTTGAGACAACTGTAGTGAATGCTCATTTGGGAGACGGTCTTCTGCTTATTCAAAATGGAGCCATTGTAGATATCCAACCTTTCATTTCAGATGTAATGGATTCCTACTACTGGTACTACCGTTTCCTTGCCAAAGCTGGTTATGACTTTCTCAAACGTTGCTTGTGATTTTTACCAGAGCAGGATAAACAATGGATTACAAATTTTGTTGAGTTTGAACGTTGCTTTGGCTTTTAAGTGTCTGGTTTGGACTTCTGGAGATAAGCCGCTTGCTCGAACTTGCAACCTTTTTTGTTTATAGTCTTTTGTGTTACTTTCTACCTCATACTTTTCTGACTCAGTTAAATATACTACCTCTAAAAGTCATGTTGTTGTAGTCTCTTTTTGTAAATGGTCATGGGAACCATTATATAACTTTTAGCTTTGTGGCTACAAAACTATAAGTGTATCATTTTGAAGACCTTTTTATATATATTAAGCTAAAAAGTAAACAATTGCTTAGTCTCTACTTGATTTCCTATTGGAATTTGTTTCAAAATTAATGATGTTAAGATTCAGGAAATGGGTGTGCCACTAGATGGGCTTCGACTTTGATTTGAATTTCATTTTAATGTTAGTTCTCTTACCTACACTAAATGCCTTTTGGGTTCACATTATTTTGCTTCTTCTTTGACCAATGTTATACAATAAGGGTTTTTAAATATCTGCTCAATTTCAATGGTTTTTAAAGACATAATTTAGTTTCTTCTCCAATATTGAATTATATATGTTCCTTGTGTCATTTTGGTCTTTGTTTCGATATATTTCAAAATACCAGTCATTATGCTTATATATTGTTTTTAGAAGTTTCAATTCCTATTTTCGATTAAGTTGGTCAACTTTAAATCTATGATTGATCACTCAATTTTTGAGTAACTTTCACACAAGTGGGTCGTGGCACAGTTTGTTGCCCTTGCTTTAAAATGATTTACGATTAGGTATAAAGAAGCCATCCCTTGGTTCATGTGATTTTTGTGTACTTTTTAATTTATGAGATCACTTATGTGACTGCGACTATGATATTTCCTTGTATTCCACCTAAAAATTGTAATGACAGATTGTTTAACCGGTTAATGACTTTTCAATCCATATTAGTTGTAGAATAGGCTAAAGCTTAGCTTATGATATAATTTGTAGAACAGAGCTAGTTTTAACTCATGCCTATGGAGAGATAATGAATTGACCTTTTGTTCCACTTTTTGTGTAAGCTATGTTCTGGGAATTCTGTAAGTTGAGTTCTACATTACCCAAACTCACAAGGGTCCCACGCATCTTCCTTTCACTGATTTGAAGAAATTTTAATCATGGGCTTACTGTTCCATGAAGCTCAATGATGGATCTTAGTGTAATTTTTAGGGGTACTGGACAATGTGCCAAATCTAACGAGATGAAGGGCATTGACTGATCAATTGCTTAGGATCCGATTCATTAATACTCCTTTAGATTTAAGCATCATTGAAATCCACCATTGACCATCAAGGCACTTAATGTCTATTTTTTTTTCACCCCCTTACTGTTATCCCTGACAACTAGGTTCCTAATACGATTCTTTTAGGGGATCCTATCAAAGGTTCAGATAGATTTCACCCTCCATTCTTTGGAGAGGAGAATTCCTTCAGTCCTAGAAAGTTCTCGTTCTAGGATAGGGAAAGAATTTTCACTTATGTGAAGATTTGTCATTTATCTAGCTATGTTTTTATGTTCTACCTTTCCTTGTCTTCTAGAATTATTCTTGATTTATTTTGTCTTTTTTAGAGAATAGACATTTGACCTACCTTTGAAATAATAGAACTGAGATATTAGAGTTTCAGAACATACCTCATCTTGTCCACCTTACCTTTTATGTGAATCTATCCTAGCTTTGTGTTTAGAGGGAGGAGGGGTTCTATACTTACTTCCTTGTTCTTGTCTGCCTCCAGTAACTTACTCATCCCATTCCATGCACTTGCTTGCCCGCTTTCAACAACCACTTTTGATTGTTCTATCCCATAATTGGCTAAGAGATCAACAACCTTGTTTGCCTCTCTGAAAATATGCTTGACTTCTTGAACCTCCACTTCCTGGCACAACTGTTTGATCCGGTCAAGTTTGGATTGAATTTTCCAATCACCCAGTCTTCCATTTAAGAGAGCATTTATACACACAGTAGAATCACATTCTACTTCAATTTTTCTCATTCCTCTATCATTGCACAACTCCAATCCTTGTATAATCACTTCTACCTCAACTGCATTGTTAGTTCCAGAGGGTAGTTTTATTGATTTTTCTACTATGAGGTTCCCATCCTCGTTCTGAACTATGCATCCAACACCTGATTTCCTCAAATTGCCTCAGGAAGCACCATCAATGTTTAATTTCAGCCTCCCTTTTTGGGGGGGGGGGGGGATTCCATCTTGCCTTAAGTCTCTTTATTTTGGCATTTGGTGCAAACTGAAATCCTATTGGAACTTTTAGTGATTTCCACTTCTTCATTAACTCACTATCCCAATTTGAGAAATTTTCTTTTCCTTCTGACTTAACATGGACATTTAACCATTTTGATATAATATTCTCTATCATCTGCAAAACCTATTTAATTTATTTTTCTTTATTTTGGAAGATCCTTCTATTTCTTTCTTTCCATAGGTTCCATATTAGGATTAAAGGTGCCACCCACCAAATATGTTCCCAGAAGGCTTCCTTCTTCAAAGTCGGCCAACTTGTAAAGTGATCGCAGATTTTATTGCATCTAGGTGTCGCCCACCCCAATTTCTCTTGGATCCAGTTCCAACCTTGTGTGACAAATGGGCAGTTGAGCAGAAGGTGATCAACAGTTTCCTCATCCTTCTAACATAAAACACACCAATTAGGTCCTTCAAAGCCAATGGTTTTTAGTCTCTCACCTATGAGGATCCTTTCATGCAAGGCAGTCCATGTAAACGCCCCTGCTTTTGGTAAGATCATTTTTCCCTAGCATAATTTACTTGGCCAATTAGTTTCCTCTTGTTTCCTTTGAATTAGGTAGCCCATCTTAGCTATATAGTTACTTGATTTGGCTCCACACCAGATAATTTTATCTGGTTTTCTATTTAAGCATATTTTCCTTTCCTTTAGAATATTATTTAATTTCTCTTTGGCCTCTATTTCCACATTTAATCCTTCAAGGTTTATCCATCCACTTTCCCATTCCTCTCTATTGTTACATAGTTTCTAACATATCTACCATACCTATTACTAATAAATTATTCAAAAGGGGCTAGTTCGAGATACTCAATTAGAGGTTTGTATCCTCCCCAGGAGTCTTTCCAAAAATCTTCCTTAGCGCCATCATTGATGATCTTCCATGTCAGATGGTCTATTAAACTATGTGCCTACAAATTTGAATAAAATTCCATACACTGTATCCATTCCTGGCATTTTCTATTGTCAAGATTCTCTCAGGATTCTGATTGTTTAAGTATTTTCTTTGCATCATTTTGTACCATAAAAGTGATGGTTTTTGATACATTTTCCATACGAGTTTGGCCCCTAGGGCCGGACTTTGAGCTTTCAATTTCCTTATACTAGCCCCTCCTTCTAATTTCCCTTTATAAACTTTATCACAATGAATTAAAGGGATCCTATGATCCTCATTCGACCCCTCCCATAGGAATCTTTCCAATTATGCCCTTGCTTTAGTTGTTAATTGCATACAAGACATACGGAATATTGGAATGATTGACAATACTGCCTTTATCATTGTTATCCTCCTCGCCAGCGTTAACCATTTACCTCTCCAACTCCTCGATTTTTCACTGCACTTATTTATTATCTGCTCCCATAGGCTTGTTCTTATGATACCTCTAAACAAGGTTACTCCCAAATACTTGTGGGGAATCTCCCTAATTGTGTATCCCATGTGTGTAGCTATTCTTTTTTGTATCACTTTCTTGGTATAGAAGAAATAGATCTTTGATTTATCTTTGTTTATTATGTCTATATATTCTTCCATGCATTTTTTTATTGTCTCTACCTTCCTAAGTGAGGCTTCCACATGTAGAATTATGTCATCAACGAATTGCTAATGAGTTGTAGGATCTATTCCTTGAACTATTTGTATTCCTTTGCATTCCCCTTTACTTTGATATGTTGAAATGTGCCTACTAAGGGATTTTTCCACAATGACAAATAAGAATGGTGATATTGGGTACCCTTGACGTAAGCCATTGGTACTTTCAAAAAATCCACACGATGAGCAATTAACAAGGATTGAATATCTTACTGTAGATATGTATTGATATATCATTTGTAATCATTCATTACTGAAGCCAAAATTTTCCATCACTCTTATTAGGAACCTCCATTTAACTTTATCATAAGCCTTCCTTACATCTAACTTTATCATAATCCTTCCTTACATCTAGCTTGATCAACATACTTGGAATCCCGTCTTTGTTGATTGAATGGACCGCTTCATTTTCCAATATTATGTTGTCCACTATATTTCTTCCTAGGGTTAACCCACTCTGGTTTGGTGAAATTATCTTTTGAAGAACCATCTTTAATCTATTGGCTAATGACTTAGAAATTATCTTATAAATTGTGTTGTATAAATATATGGGTCTATAATCCCCAAAGTCTGTACATGTTTCTTTTTTGGCAATTAAGACAACCATTGTGTTATTTATGTCTTTTACAAACTTCTTTTTCTTTTTAAAGTCCTCACATAGCTCTCATACTTCTTCCTCCAAAAAATGCTAGCATTTATGGTAAAATAATGTAGGGAAACCATCTGGGCTTGGGGATTTGTCAGGGTGTAATTGAAATGAAGTTCTTTTGATTTCTTCTCTTGTGAATGGGCTTGACAATAAAATATTTTCCTCATCCAATATAAGCTTTAGGATATTTGCTAATATCTTACTATCATTAATGATATCCTTATCTCCCGTATGTGCCCAAACCTGTTTGAAATATCTTATTGCTTCCTCATTGATTTTATTTGGGATTACCATTTTTGTTCCATTAGGTAATGTTACCTCAAATTTTTTCTTAAAAGTCTTTATGATTTTGGCTATATTATAGAAAAAGCTAGTGTTTGCATCCCCTTCTTTGAGCCACAATTCCCTAGATTTTTCCTTTCGGTATTCTTCTTCTCTGCCTAAAATTTCATTATATTCTTCCAGTAGAGACCTTTCCTTTTGATAATCTTCTTGGTTCATCCCTTTTGCCATTAATTTTCTATTTAGGACCTTTAACTCTTCCTCAATTCTTGCTTTCTCTAAAAATATGTTTTTGAATACCACTTTATTCCATTCTTGCAACTTCCCTTTGATGTGTTTTAGCTTACTCATAAATATGAAATTTCTTATTCCTATGTATTTTGGGTCTAACTTCCACCATTTCTCTATCAGATCCACCAACTCTTCTTTCCTGAACCACATTTTCTCAAATTTGAAGTATGATTTTGGGTTACTTGCTACCTCTTTTATTGTTAGTTTTATCGGTAGGTGATCAGATCCACCCATTGGAAGGATTAATGCTTCTAAGTTCAAATTGTCTTCTAACTAGTCTTGAGAGAAGATAAATCTATCTAGTTTTTCCTTTATGCAACTGCCACCACTTCTTTTGTTTGACTAGGTGAACACCCCATTCCTTGTTTGGGAATCTAGTAGATTATTATTGGCTGGAAATTATCAAACTCCATTGAAACAGTCCTTGCATTCTTCCCCCATACTTTTCTTCACTTCTCAGAACAACATTGAATTCTCTACCCATTATTATTCTTTTATTTCCTATTTTTGTCAGCTTCCTACTTAGGGTATTCCAAAGAGTCTCTTTGTCTTGGTTTTTGATTGGGCCATAAATATTAAAGATGTAACATTTTAGCTCACTTTTGAGGCTCTCAACCGCACATAGCATCCAATTAGCTTCTTTAAATAATATGCTCAGTGTTATTGAATTGGGTTTCCATAAGATCCCTAGCCCACCTACTATTCCATAGGATTTCGACAAAGACTCTTCCCAACCACCTAAATGGAGTATTATTTTATTCTCATCTTCTATATTGGTTTCTTGGAGTAATATAATGTATGTTTCCATTTTTTCTGTTTGGTGCTTTATAAGGTGCCTCTTAATTGGGGCATTTAGGTCCCTTACATTCCATGTTGTTACAATCATGGCTCCTCTTAATGGGAGTGCTCCTGTCCCTTTTTCTCTTTTAGAAATATTTTAGTGCTCTTTAGGCCTATCTCCTAAGCCATTTCTTCTCTTTTCTGCTTATTTGATTTCCTGCCCTTCTTGATCTTCTATTGCTTAATTGGTTCTAAGAACTAGGCAACCGACTGGGATATATTTCTATTTTCGATAATATCAAGCTCCTTGTATTCCTCATTCTTGTTTTCTGAGCTAAGAACTTCCTCCTCCTCTTATTGATACAGATCTAAAATAGCTCCTGGTGCTAGCCCTTGAGCTATAGTTGCTTCAACTTTACCTTCTTTTGGTCTTTCCTCTATTAGGCATGTTCTTGGTTTATCTTCTATATTCTTGATTTCCTGATATCCCTTCTCCTTAATGCCATTATTTGGTGAATTTTTCCTTTCTTCCCTTTCCTTATTGTTTTTCCTTCTCTAGACTTTCTTGGTTTTTATTGGGGCTTTACATTCCTCAGTTCTGTGATTTCTTTTGTTGCAATTTGAGTAGTAAGTGACTTGGGATTCTACCTCGATTTCTTGGATCAAAATTCTTGCTTTTGGTTTCAGCTTTATTTCCTTAGGAATCTTAGATATTGCTACATTTTTTATTCTTGCATAGAGGTAAGAATTTTCTTTGAGCAAGGTAATATCGATTTCCAACAATGTGCCAAGGGTGCTACCAATCTTTTCTAGGCATTCCTCTAACCAGTATTCGACTAGGAGGTTATACATTCTAATCCATTTTGCCTCATTATAAATGCCTTGTTTCCTTTGATTTAAATTTTCCAACCACTTCTGAGAATAAACTAGGAAACCTTCAAAGCACTCCAAACCTTTTTCAATCACAAAGTTTCTATCTTCCTCTGAAAGGAACACCACAATGAAGAAGCCATTCAATAGCAATTTTATACCAAGGGTTTTTATAATAGTCTTTCGAGCCCATGCTTCTATCCTCTTTCTTTCGCTTCTAGGTCCAATGATCTTGCACAAAATGGTGACCTTTTTTAACATTTCAGAATCTTCTTCGATCTCTTCTCCTACATTTATTTCTAATGGCTCCAAATTTTGCTCTGGTGGTCCTATTACCTTTTTTTCATGTCTGCTTCTAGGGTTTATAATTTTTTTTTTTGCAGTGACACCTTCCTCTCCTAGTCTTTCTTTGTCCTCCTTGTTGAGGGTATGATTCCCCATCTTATTTTTGGCTTTTGCGACTGAGGCTTCTTTGCCTCCTTCCTTTGCTTATTTCTTTCATTGCTTCATTGTTGATACTTCTTTTGGTCTTCTAGGGGGCTCAATTTCCTATCATTATTCGTTCTATCCTGATGCCATCTATTTCTATGATTGAGTTCTAGGTTATTTGGCCATGTTATATAATGGGGGGCCCTAAAATCCACAACCCCTTGATCCTTGTGTGGTCTTCACCTACTGGTCTGGTACATAGCGTCTAGTGCAGGCTGTTTTGTTTTTTTCTCCTTTTAGGGGCTTTCAAATAATTACAAAAAAATATGGATCCTTAATTCGTAGAAATGTTTCACTTTTTACAAATGGAATTCACAATTTTCATAAAGTTTGCAAGCATTTAATCCTAATTATATTTAATGATAAAATATGATGTATATTAATATATATTTATATTAATATAATATATAATATATAATATAATATATATGAATATATTATTTATATATATGAATATATTATATATTATATATATTACATATATTATATATTATATAATATTAATATATAAAAATTCATATTAATATTAATATTAATATGACAAATTGATATTATATTAGAGATATTATATTATCTAAAATATAACTAGTAACATATATTTGATATTGATATTGGATATATATTTCAAGCGGATATGAATTTTTTCGTATCAGATATTTGTTATTAACAAATACTCATTTTTTAAAAAGTGGATATCCATTAATAATGGATATCTAGTTTGCTTCGGTTTTACCATAGAAAAATATACTTTTTACCAACCCAACCAAAAAGTCAAACGTGATTTATGCACTTTTCACTTCCTCATGTCATGTTTTTTGTGCATCACCACTGTTTGGCCCCTCATGATCCTGCAGA
The DNA here is from genome assembly GCA_007115665.2 of Sequoiadendron giganteum. Classification (NCBI taxonomy): domain Eukaryota; kingdom Viridiplantae; phylum Streptophyta; class Pinopsida; order Cupressales; family Cupressaceae; genus Sequoiadendron; species Sequoiadendron giganteum. The sequence goes on along the minus strand of CM021102.1, from coordinate 406,261,229 downwards.
GACCCTTAGAGTTCTCCATTCCAAACTTTAACATTTTCTTAACATATTTTTATTATGAAATGAATATACCTTTTTCTGATTGACTAATTTGTAGCCCAAGGAAGAAAGTCATATCCCCAAACATTAACATTTCAAACTCATTTTGTATCTCCTTTGCAAGCCTTTTACACATTTCCTCATTTCATCCAAAGATTATGTCATCAACATACACAACCACAATCATGATTTCATCTCTCTCAACTTTGAAGTAAACATTGCTATTTGTAGTACCCTTTTTGAATCCCTGCTACAATAAGTACTTGTCCAATCTTGCATACCAAGCTCTAGGAGCTTGTTTGAGCCCATACAATGCCTTCTTCAACCTACAAACTATATCAAGATCTTCTGATAATTGAAAACCTTCTATTTGTTGAATGTATACCTCTTCTTCTAACTCACCATTCAAAAATGCAGACTTTACATCCATCTAATATACCTTGAAGTCTTTATGTGTTGCAAAATCCAAAAAGATCCTAATAGCCTCCATCCTTGCTATTGAATCAAAATGATCTTCAAAACATATTCATTCCAATTGTGAGTAACCTTTGCACACAAGCCTAGCCTTGTTTATGATAACTTCTCCATTCTCATTTAATTTGTTCCTAAAAACCCATTTAGTTCCTATCGCATTCTTGTTTGCTAGTCTTGGGACCAGTTCCCATGTTTGATTCTTCTCAATTTTCCTTAGCTCTTCTTCCATAGCTTTGATCCATATTTCATCCTTGCATGCTTCAGTAACTATTTTAGGTTCTATTCCAGAGAGTAAACACAAGTTTACCTATTCCTCTCCCATAAAAAACTTTTCTTCTTGTTAGCACACCTTTTCTCTTATCTCAAATTATTCTATCCTTAGAAACATACTTAGAAGTCTTAGGATTCCTTTCTAGAGCCTCTTCCTCTTCCATAGACATCTCTTTTTCTTTTCTTCATTTTATTCTTCTTTGCAAGGGGGGTTCATTAAATTGATATCCTTCTATCAGCACTGAGCTCTGATGTGATTTTTCATCCACTTTGAAACTTAGACTTTCAACTATCTTCTTTAGCCTTTTGTTGTAGCACTTTTATTCCTTTCTCTTTGTTGAATATAGAAGGAAGATTCCTTCATCTTATCTTCCATCAAACTTTCCTAATTTTGCTTCATCCCTCTTGATATAAAATTTACTTCCAAACACTCTAAAATATTTCACAGTAGGAGTTTTTCCATACCATAGCTCATAGGGGGTCTTTGAGCTGTTTACTCTTGCTTGTCCTCTATTGAGAATATAAACTACAATATGAATAGATTCTCTCTAATAAACATCCAGTAGATTTTCTTCCTTCAACATGGTTCTTGCTACCTCCTGAATTATCTTGTTCTTCCTGTCTACAACTCCATTCTATTGTGGAGTCCTAGGAGGTGATAAATATCTTTTTATCCCATGATCTTCACAAAAAATATTAAATTCATTTGAGGTGAACTCACCACCTCTATTAGAACTTAAACACGTTATTTTCAAATTCATTTAATTCTCAACCATAGGTATAGATGCTTTAAACTTATCTAGAGCTTCTGATTTTTCTTTGAGAAATGTCACCCAAGTCATTCTAGATTAATCGTCTATTAACAAAATAAAATACATGTCACCTTGAGAGCTTCTTGTTCTAGTAGGTCCACATAGGTCTGTATGCACCAATTTCAAAGGTCCTATTGTAGAGTATTCCTTAGTCTTGAAACTTTTCCTTGTCTACTTTCCAAACTGACACTCTTTGAAAATTGCATTGATAGGCTTTGTAATTGATGGTACTAACACACAAGAAGGCTTAGAGATCAGGATGCTACTTTGAAGCTTACTGAATGTTAGAAATCTAAGATAGATTGAATAACCAAGATCTTCTATGAGAGAGATATAAGCTATAAAACTATAAATGAATAACACAATTACAGACTCAAGATTCCAAGAGATGTGCAAATGTCGAGATGACAACATTGCATTAGGATCTCAAAGAAAATATGTAGAATAATGATTGCATGCATCAAAATGAATCTAAGCTAAAGTATGCAACAATGCAAGAGAATGAATGAAAATACAAGCTAGGTAGTGATTTCATATAAAACTAAGGAGATGATGAAGGTGGCAATCCAACCAATAGGAATTAACCATCAAAAGTGGAGATGGCCACCAGAAGTGGAAAGTGTTCCACCCTTTAAGGAAGGGGATACCACATTACTTATCTCCTAGTTATTAAATGATAAACTCACTTTATTATTCTAAGAAATGTAGAAAAAACCTAGAACTAAGGGAAAATAAATTAACCCATTTGGGAAATAAAAACCTACACCAATAGTGAAGAAGATGCATAGTCATCATTTATTATTGTCATTAGAGTTACACCATCTTTGGAAATTTGAATTCCATTAGTATATGTATCACGTGGTGAATCGTATAATGTGAGTAAATGAATAACAAAACCACACAATCAATGAAACTTATTATATTAGGGAAATCAAAATAACAAATAAAATGATACAACTATTCCTTAAAATCGTTCCATTGTTTCCTATCTTCAGGGATTCATTAAGTCATGTTGGCTCTCAGATTTGTGTATGCACTATGACTGTTAGAATGGCAACCTAAAGAATGGATGTTGTAAAATACAAGAATCCTAGTTCCTACATGATTTGATAAGCTATGTGACTATGTTGTAAATGATAATGGTGATATGATACTAAAGACTATGATGCAAATGTTGTGAGAAAACTATTATGATAATTAAAGTGCATTCTACTAAACTTAAACCATAGTTCTAAACTAAAATGATACCACAATTCTAAATGCTAAATTATTTAAACTCTAAATGCTCTAATTTTCTCCAATGTAATTTCTGCAGACTAAGATTGCTCTAAGATGGGATATGAAATGCTGGAGAATGATGTTGTATTTATAGGATTTCCAAGGTATATTGTGATGTGGCAGGATTTGACGGTCAAGATTTTAGTTGGAAAGATGAATGGTGGAGGATGAAGAAGTTAGAGGGAATCATGGAGATGGTTCCCTTTAAAAGAGCACTTTGCCAAGTGTTTAGAAGAATAAATGAAATGGAGGAGCCAAGTGTCCAAGGTTGTTTCAAAATTGGTTGAGGATAATTCCATTTAAAAATTAGAGATATTTAAATTTATGAGATACTTGATGAGGTGGAAGGAGGTTAGAGAGTTATGTAGAAATGTGACAAAATTGAATTTAGAAATTCAAATTTAATGAGAGGGAATTAATCAAATAAAACAAATTAGTTAGATTTGTTTATTTAATTAAATCATGAAGAAAATTATTTTAGAAATAATTTAAGAAAGTGAATGATATAAATAAAAATTTCAATTTATTTATAAGTAGACAAATTAAGAGGGTTTATTAATTAAATACCTTGTATTTAATTAATCGATTATCCTGACAGATTTTAGGTGTATACATTTTGCCCCTCTTTGAAGTGATGTGTTTACACATTGCTTCAAAGAAAATTTTGCTGATGATGCTGACAAATTTTTTTGATGCCCCAAACACTGATTTTTAGGTGATGTGATGACGGATATATGCCCCCTCGGGAGATAAATCAATGTTTTTTTTTTAATTTTTAGGATTTTTGAATTTTTTAATGATTTGATGTTGATTTCAAATTTTCAATATGCTTCAAAGATTTATCTTTCAAAAAATTATGTTGGATCTGCCAGGTGATGAATTGATTAATTAAACCCCTTTGAAAAATAAAATAAATCAATCCCATAAAAATCCCACTTAATCACCCTTTAAAAGGTAAAAAGAGGTGAAATGAAATTCATTTGTGCATTTGCAATTTGAAAACTTAGAGTGATTGAGAAACTTAGTGCCAATTGAGCAAGATGGTGATTCCAATCTAGACCCATCGATTCAAGTGTGTGTGATGTCACAACCGCTCGGCAGCGTATGGACCTCCGATACATACCTCAAAAAAATTCCTCGTGATTTGTGCATTTAACTTTTCCCTCGATTTTCATGTTTGAATTTTTCTTTTAGTGGTTTAGTGCATAGGGAACCCGATGTAGCGGATTGGTAGACTGTAATAGCGCATACAACCATTTAGCACATAGGGTTAGTTTTCTAGCGCATAGGGTTAATGCTATAGCACATCAAGACTTTAAGCACATTGATTGCATGAAATAGCAAACCTGGTCACTGTAATAGTGCATATAGTTATGTAGTGCATTTAGGGTATGATTTAGTGCATTCTTTTAAAAGTTTGGCACATAGGATGATTTGGTGCATAGAAGCACTGAAATGGCACATTGACGAAATTAAATGGTGCATGCATAGATTTGGCGCATTGAAGCCCTGTTGTGATGCATAGGTGACTTTCTCTAGTGCATTCATGTTTTTAGCACTATGAGACATTGTTTTAGCACATCCATGCCAGATTGATGAATTCCCTGATTTTGATGATTTTTGATCGTGTCAGCCTTTGATTTGATGATGATTGATCTCATGATATGTGAGATTCAATAATATGATGATGATAATTGACCTCATGATAGGTGAAAATCAATGATAGATGCTCGTGAAATTGATCAAAGTCTCATTAGAGCTGATTAGATTGATAGGTTGATTGATTGATTGCTGATTTGTGATATGCTAGGATGATAGGAGCCTTCATCAGTCCTCATGTTGCGGGAGTGTTTCCCAAGGACCTGAGATCTGATTCCACATTTAGATCAAGCTGATCTAAATGCGATTGGATGATGTGGGTTGACCTCTTTGCTAGACATGCCCTAGTATAGTATTAATAGGGGGCTTCTTATGGCATTGGCAGAGAGATGGCATAGTGAGCATAACACCTTCCACTTACCCACTGGTGAGATGACAATCACACTAGAGGATGTTTATTAGATTCTACGAATTCCCATTGTTGGAAATTTGGTTGTATATGATTCCACCAAATAGGGTGGTATAAATACATTATGGATAGTGTTCGAGGATAATTAAATTTGTGGCTATGAGAGTCGATGGTGAGAGATGGTTGATGCATATGCCACATTTCCATGCATTTTGGCTAGATTTATTGGAGGATTCCTATGTCCCAATTGTAGGTCGAAGGGACTCTTAGTTGGTTAGGGTCAGGCATTAGAGAGTGTGATTACATAGCAAACTCAATATGCATGGGGATCTTGCATGCTCGCTCATTTGTACCATGATCTACATTAGGTGGTCTACCTCAGAGCATCTAGTTTATCAACTGGAGTTACATTGTTACAGATATGGGCATAGGAGCACATAGTTGTCACTCAACCTGTTGCAGAGAGACAATGACCAACTAGTAATCTTTACATTCATGGATACACAGGTCTAATTGTCCCGCATAAGCTGGGAAAAATTTAGTACGGGCAGAGAGTTCTTGATGATTTGTATACTGTGATATGGAGGCCATATCTTGACTGTGAGCAGTGGATGAAGGATGATACTGAGATGCCTTATGTGTGCATAGCCAGATATTTGATCTGGAGGACACCATTTATCATTGGGAGATTCCTTTTGGGGAGAGTTCATCGACAACATGGTAGGGTACAGGGCATGCCCTAGGGAGTGGCTCATTATGCATAGAGATGATAGGCTATACCAGAGTGGGGACCCATGTTATCTTACGATGTTGCCTATTAGGAGTACTATGGATTAAAACTAGTGATTTGAGAGTATCATCCTAAGATCATAGAGGTTTCCTTATCAAAGGAGTATGCTATGTATTTCTTCACACATCCTTTCCCATGAATATCGAGCCCAGATGAGCCCATGCCGTTATTAGATGATGATGAGAGGGCACCATCACATGCACCTAGGAGAGGAGAGATGAAGGAGATGATGAGGAGGAGGGAGAGAGCAGTGATGGGGGTGGAGATGATGATGGTGGAGATGGTGATGGAGGCAAAGATTGTGGTGGCAGAGATGGTGGTAGACTAGCATTCAATGTGAGAGACTTAATGGTACCTTGAAGGAGGAGATATCTAGTGGCCATAACATAGCAGTGTGTGTAGATTGGGTTGCCCTCACAAAAGTAGCAGACACAGATAGCTACACTATAGGTTTAGGTCTAGACCTTATAGGGTCAACTGGCATAGGTTCAGGCATTGTTGGCACAAGCATAGAGATAGATAGCCACTTTGATAGTCGAGTGAGATGTAGCGAGACAATGGGGTGAGTAGGTAGAGGCCTTGGTCAACATGATGCAGAGAGTGGTAGAGGGTACCACCATAGGTGATATGCTCAAAGAGGTCACACAGGTTACTAGAGAGGCCAAGTACTACAAAGGCTGATATCATGCGGTTGTGCCCGCAAAGAAGAGGGTTAGCTATGCTCAATCTTGATTAGGATGTAGCCATTCTCAGATCACCAGCATGGGTGTGATGCAACCACCTCATAGAGACCCACTAGGCAGGGATCCAGGTACACATGCACTAGGTGTAGGTACATCAGGTGGCTTAGTAGGAGGCTCAGAGAGGTCAACGATGTTTGGGTGAGCACCTCAAAGCCCTGTGAGCACATTTGAGACATTTGATGTATACGTCGATTTAGAGACTTGATGATTCACTGCCATTTTGATGATGTATTTCTCAACATGTTTGGATATCCTTGTATACTTTGAAATTATTATTTTGATACGTATATGATATGCAGCGATGATTAGTGGTCTATATGTGTTTATATGATGTTTATGATGGATGTATTTAATTTCTATGTTATGGATGCTTATCTAATGTTTATATGTTACTTATATGATTATGTATGGATGCATTGATGATATGGTGATGCATAGATCATGATTCTATGATGCTTTATGGATGATGTTTATATGAAATATGAGATGGATGTTATGATGGAAATGAAATATGATGCAATTTGTTTTTATTTTTCTGATGCAAACATTATGGTGTAATGTAATGGATGGATGATTGATATGCAAATGATCATGTAATGCAGTTTGTTATTTTTGTATTTTTGAATGCAACTATATGACATTGCTACACTATATGAGATGAATTTGATTATGCAAATGTGATGCAATGCACTTCTTTTTCTATTTTTTGATGCAAATATGATGGCGTAATGTATGGGTGGATGTATGATATGCAAATGATTATGAAATTACATGAAAATGATATGTTTTTGTTAATTCCAAGTATACTCAATCCATTTAATGATAGTGATAACATTGTTTGAAGATTGTTCCAACCTTGGAGAATCTTGAAAGACAGGTGCAAAAATAATATGGATGCAATCTAATCTACCATGCTGATCTAAAGATGGAAGGTTGTCATTGTAACAACCAATTTTTCATGCTTTTTATCATCATTGACCCTTTAAAATGTTGAAAGTGAGTACAAACATCGATAGTATAATTAGACCATGATGACCTAAAAACTACTTCCATGATTTTTGATATTGCAAGTTAACACAAGCATCTAGGCATAATTGATCCAAGATGGCCTGAGTATTAATCACGTAAATAGACAAGAGTTAATCATTTTCCTATGCAAATTTAGAATGTCATCAATGATACTTTGTAGAGTACGTCACGCGACAATTTGCACAGTAGTAATGATCAACTCACAAACAACAAACAAAGAAAATATCATTCTCCTTCCTAAATCCTCTAGTTCAGGACATCATCGAGGTACTCCAAATAAATGATAACAAAAATCAAAGTTCAACCATTGAAAATTCATGCTAACATGATAAAGCCATGATACAAATGAACATCATCCATTTAGATTTGCTTTGAGTTGATTGATTTTAGTTGTTTGGTGTAGATGCGCATTTGTGATACGTTTGATGATTGTTGTATGTTCAATGTTAAGTGTTTTGCTTTGATCTTTGTGCTTGTGACAATGGCATATTGTTGTTTGTCTATAGGTTTAAGCTCAAAGTTTATTTGTCCCCAATGAGTTCAAGATTTTTCCCCTAGTCTAGGGTGAGACATGACCACAATGCTAGGATATGTACATGAGGTTCTTTGATGAAAAGAAAAATGATGGCAAAAGAGAATGGTTGAAACATGCTCAAATAGATGGAAAAGATAATCTATCACAAATAGCACTTGTTGCCAGCTTTTCAGTACTTGTCTTTATTGTATTTTTTTCTTTAGATTTTATGATTTTTTTGATTTTTTTCAATTTTCACTTTTTTGTGTTTTTTTTTGTATTTCTGATTTTTTTGTTGTCACCAAGACACACGTTTGCCAAGTTTTCATTAGGGTAACCATTTTCTTAGGCCATATTCTGATTTTTTTGTATTTTTTCAAGACTTTTAACGTGCACTTGGATGATTTTAGGTGTAGAACTTCTTGAGATGCAGACTGTTCATAGGTTCCTCAAATAGACCCCCTTCAAGCATGGATAGTTGATATGCTCTTGTTCCATAGACTAATAGAATGACAAAGGGTCCTAGCCAATTCAATTCAAATTTCCCCTTCTTCTCTCTATCTTGTTGATTACGGGGATTTTCTTTCAGGACCAAGTCACCAACTTGAAATGTTCTTGGTTTGACTCTATGATTATAACTTTTTGAAATCCTCTACTAATAGGATTTTAGGTGATCCAAAACTTATTTCTGATGTTCATCCAATAATTCTAACTCTTGTAGCCTAGACACTTGATAATATTCATCTGAAATGATCCCATTCAATGACACATAGAGTGGTGGTAGCTTAACCTCAATGGGAAAAATGGCCTTTGCTCCATAAACAAGAGCATATGGTGTGGCTCCTGTTGGGGTGCAAATACTAGTACAGTATGCCCATAGAATAGGGTTCAATTGAACATGCCAGTCACATCCAACATCATTGATGGTTTTCTTTAGGATCTTCAAAATGGTTTTGTTTGAGGCCTCTACCTGGCCATTTCCTTGAGGGTAGTATGGTGTAGAAAATTGATGTTGGATATGAAACCTTTCACAAAGCTCTTGGACATCTTGGATCTTGAAAGGTCTACCATTGTCAGTGGCAATGGACTGAGGAATGCCATACTGAAAAATGATGTAATTTAGGATGAAGGATGCAATCTATTTTCCAATGATTGTGGTTAGGGGAACAATTTCAATCCACTTTGTAAAATACTTCATGGTTGTGATGATGAATTTGTGTCCATTTAATGAAGGTGGATGAATTTTACCTACAAGATCTAATCCCCACTGATAGAAAGGCCATGTTGATGCAAAAGGTTGCAATTCTTATGTCAATGCATGTATGAGGTTACCATGGATCTAACATTTTTGGAACTTCTTGACAAACTCAAAAGACTCCTTCTTCATATTTAGCCAGTAATACCCCAAACGTAGGAGTTTCTTAGCTAAAGTTAGTCCACTTGAATGAGTTCCACAGATATCATCATGAACTTCATGTAAGGCCATTTTAGATTCATTATGTTCAAGACAACGAAGGAGAGTTTCATCAAGGCCTCGTCGGTAAAGTACATTGGCTATCAAGGTATGCCAAGCTTCTTGGCGGATGAAGTTACATTTTTGGTTTCAGGATAGATTTGGTGGTAGGGTGTTGAATTTAGATAGGTGTATATATTCCCATAGATAGAAGCTTCAGCCTCGACTAAATGGTATATAACTTGCGATTCAGGGTTATCATAGGAAGGGTTAAGCACTTTTTCCACCGTGAACTCATAACGAGCTCATTTTCAGGTATCTGTAGGAGAGAGGCAATTGTCACCATAGCATCAACAACTTTGTTATCCCCTCTTGGAATCTTCTCAAATTTGATCTCAACAAAATAATTTTTGAAATCATCCACCATTCTCTTATATGGCATCAACTTGTCATCCTTTGTCTGATAATCATCGTTCAATTGGTTTATGACTAGCTGTGAATCTCCATAGACTTGCAACTCTATGATTTTCCACTCTACGACTATCTTGATACCAATGATCAATATTTCATACTTAGCTATGTTGTTAGTACAAGGAAACATTAATAACCTATAGGATTTTGGAATGGTGTGTCCTTGTGGCGTGACAAACAAGATTCCTACACTTGACCCATGTTGTGTGTATGATCCATCAAAATATAACATCCACTGTTGTGTTGACACTGTAAGGACATCTGCATCTGGAAACTCAATGTTCATTAGATGATCATCTTGTAGTGGTGCTTCAGCTAATTGATCCACTATCACTTGACCCTTGATTACTTTCCTGTCTACATACTGGATGTCAAACTTGCTCAAAATCATTACCCACTTGGCTAGTCTTCTTGTCAGGGCAGCTTTGTTGAGTAAATACTTCAATGGATCAATCTTAGCTATGAGTTTGATGGTGTGGGTTAACATGTAGTGTCTTAGTTGTTGAGTAGCAAATAATACCACCAGACAAGATTTTTCAATAAATGTGTAGTTGATTTCATAGCCATTCGGGGTTCTGCTGATGTAATAAATAGCCCTTTCTTTTCCCACAGAATATTCTTGTGCTAATAGAGTGCCCAAAGATACTTTAGTTGTTGCTATGTAGAGTAATAATGGTTTTCCTTCAGTTGTTAATATCAGTATGGGAGGTGACATCAGATACTATTTCAGTTGATTAAAAGCTGCTTCACATTTTTCATCCCATTTGAAAGAAACATTCTTGTGTAACAAGTGATTAACTGGATGAGTTTTATCCACCAATTGTGCAATGAACCTCCTAATAGATTGGAATCATCCCTGTAAAGATCCGAGTTGGTTGATATTCTTGGGAGGATTCATCTCCATGATGGCTTTGATTTTGGCAGGATCCACTTTGATGCCCTTTTCTGAGACTATGTACCCCAATAGTTTTGTTGATGTCACACCAAATACACACTTCTTAGGGTTTAATCTTACATTGAATTTCTCCAACAGAGTGAATATTTTGTCTAGGATTTCCAAGTGTCCCTCTCTAGTGAATTATTTTTCCAACAAATCATCTACGTAATCCTCCATAAAGGTGTGCATCATGTCATGAAAGATAGTGGTCATCGCCCGTTGATAAGTAGCTCCAACATTTTTCAAACCAAAAGGCATGACGTTCTAATAGAAATTACCTTAGGGATAGGTGAAAGTAGTTTTCTCTTGATCTTCTAGTGCTATTTTTATCTGGTTGTAACCTGAAAATCCATCCATAAGTGATAGCATTGCATGACCTGTTGTCAAATCCATGATGGTATCAATGTTGGGAAAAGGAAAATCATCCCTTGGGCATGCTTTGTTGAGATCTCTGAAATCCATACATATCCTGATGCTGTGGTCAGGTTTTGAAACTGGTACAATATTGGAGATCCATTCAACATAATCAATAGGATGGATGAACCCGACATCTAATAACTTCTTCAATTTTGCTTTTACCAACAAGGCAATATGTGGATGCATTTTTCTGAGTTTTTATTTGACAAGTTTCACTCCAGGTGGTAGAGATAAGTGATGCATTATTAAATCTGGATCAATATCTAGCATGTCTATGTAGGACCAAGCAAATTTGACTTGTCTCTCTTCAAAGAATTTGATAAAGCTGGGATTTTCCCGATCTATCATGGATGCTGCTAGATGTAGGGTTTTCATTGTTTTGTTGTGCCAATGTTGATGGACTATGTATGTTCAACTAGTACTGATAATCTTTCATGATAGTGCTCAGGAAGGGTGTCAAATTTCCCATCTTGCGATGCCTTAGAAAGGTTTTCACCATTAGATGCGCTCTTTATTTTTACTTTTTCTTGATCTAATACTACCATTAAATGGTTTTCACCATTAGATCTATTTTTGATATTCATTTTGTAGCTGAGAGATTTGGCACCCTCCTAGATTGAAACATCGTTATGAGATTCGATGGTGGAACATGTTTTAGGATGATCAGAGCAAAGAAAGTTCACAATGGCGTCATCATTTGGAAAGATGGGGATGCCAAGCAGCTCAATTTGGTCCCAATTAATTAGTTCAGGGTATACCAATGGTAAGGAATCGTTTGATTGCCTTCACTTGAGCCATCAATTTTTTGTGATCCAAATTCAAGAGGTCTAGAACTCAAGCTGTCCCTCCATATGTGTTGGTACATACGTTTGTATCATATCAATTTCTTTGTCATGTAAAGATTCTTCCGAGAGCGAGTCCCATTCATAGCCATTGGAATTTGTTTCAGAACTATCTCGCAATTGAAGGATTTGTTCAAAAACTTGTTGTCTGGTCTGTTCTTTTGATTCTTCTTTGTATCCCAACCTTGTCTTATCTTTTGGATTAGTTAGGATAGGCTATATTGGTTCTATGATGCCTTCTTTTCTTTTTCCAATAGGTCCTTGTCCTTCATACCCCATCTTTTCTAGAATTGTGAACCCTTTTCCGTATTGCTCTGTTTGGACACTAGTAGTTGATGCTTGAGATTCCTCATCTTTGTACAACCAATTTAGAATTTATTTATCCTCATATTCATCTTCTTGGGTGCTTTCTTTTATGAATATTCCATCAAAGAGCGTGATCAAGGTTGTGAATATGTTTGTCTTGATGTGGATGGATGGCCATAGGATCTTGGTGAAGGTAGTAACCATGAAAGGCACAAGGATTGTTCAATTGAACATTGACCTAGATGCCATTATCCTTCAAATGGATCTTTTTCTCAAGCTGTTTTGATAAGGAATTTAGTTAAATTTCATGATTTGATTGAGTAGAATCACTAATACCTTTGTCTTTTGATTGAACCTTTTCCTCTAGCTGATTTGACAAAGAATTTAATTAACTTTCGTTACCTAGTAGAGTAGAATCATTGATACTCTTATCCTTTGACTAGCCCTTCTTCTCAACCCATTTTGACAAAGAGTTTAGTTGTCTTTCACTGTTGGATGAACTACGAGTGTGAGCTTCTTTGTTATGTGGTAGAAAAAAATCTTGGGCTGTTTTGAGTTTATTGCAATATTGAGGATTGTTGGAATCATCTGAAATGGTGATTTCCTGTCCATTGAAAGGAAATTTCAAGCATTGGTGATATGTTGATGACACTGCTTGCATTTCATGAAACCAAGGATGTCCCAAGAGTATATTGTATGCCAACTCTTTATCTAATACCTGACAGATTATATCCTTCACAATTGGCCCCACTTGAATGGATAACACAATCAATCCATTGGAGGATCTCTCTTCATCATCATAGGATTTTATAGTGATATTTCTTCTAGCATCAATGGCATTTTTAGAATATCCTAGTGCACGAACAAGTTTTAAAGTATAGATATTTAAACTATCTCCTCCATCTGTTAGAACACGTTTGACCCGGTGTTTGTGGTGTTTGTGAATTAGAACCTCAATGTGGAGGGTAACATTGTGTGGATGGGTAAGTGATACATCATCATGTTCAAAAAATGATAGGCAATGAGTTGCAGTCAAGTGTCCCACCATAGCCTAGAATTGGCAAACTTCCAGATTATTTGGTATTGTGGTGGCTACTAGAGCTTGTTCTAGAATTTCTTTGTGAGCTGTTGAAATTTTCAACAGTTCCAATATTGATATTTGAGCTGGGATTTTCTATAATTGATCAACAATGTTGTGTTGAGTTGAAGGGGTAGTAGCTATCTTTGATGTAGCTCCTTTCAATATTACTTTGACCTACCCGCTTGTGGTTACATTGACTGGTTGATGATCTTGTTTTTCTCTGATTTTAATGACATTAATCTGATTGTCATTTGCAGCAAAATTTGTGATTAGATTGATTGGTATGATGTCATTAATTTGATGTGATTTTGCGTTAATGTCGTGAAGATGAGTTTCAGTAGTAACAGTGCTTTGTTCATGCTCAATTATGATGTCATTAACTTCATTCTTAGCTACAATAATGTATTTTTGGCCCTTGATTTCGATACCCTTGGTTTGAACTTCAACTAATTCAATATGGTGAATGGTGGAATCATAAACATAGTTCACATTTTTTCCTTTGGTGTTTGATGAAGAGGACTCCCCCTTTTTGTAGTTTGGTAGAGGATTCTTAAATGCTCCATGATTAGAATTTGTTTGGGGTCCTTCTACGAAGATTTTTTTTCTATTAATCAAATCTTGTACCAAATGCTTTAGTTGCATGCAATCATTTGTCTTGTGTCCTTTGTTTCTGTGAAAGTCACAATAATGTGCATTGTTCCACCAAGATGGCTTAACTCTGGGTTCCCAATCTCTTGCTTCTGGTAATGTTATAACCTTGGTTGCAAGAAGCTCCTTTAATACTGATTCGAGTGTCTATTCCAAAGGTGTGAACCTTCTTTGATTTGATGATTTTTGAAATGGGAATGGTTTAGATTCAACATTATTTTGATTGTTGTTTTGGTTGGTGTTTTGGTTGTTTTTTGATTGTTGGTTGGATTATTGTTTTGATTAGTCTTGGTGGTAGTCGCTATCAAATTAAATATTGGTTTTGCATTTTGTGTTTCAATTGAAGCATAATTGTTACCAGTGTTTCTATTTCTTTGCCAAAATTTTGGTTTGTCATTGTTGTGGTAATTGTTGGAAGAATTTGCAGCATTGTTTCCTTCATTGTAGAGTTTCAAAACTCCTCTCTTGACCAAGGCTTCTTCAATTTTGATTTCATTTTCAATTATTTTCTCAAAGGTGGGTGGGCATTGTAATTCCAATATGTAGCTCATCTCATCATTTAAATTATCAATGAAAATTTTCATCTTCTCTTTTTTGGGTATGGGATGAGCATATCTTGCAAACAATCTTCTCCATCTTTGTAAAAATATGAGAAATAATTCACGCTTTTTCTATTTTTTATTACAAAGGTCCTGCATGGTAATTTCGTGTTGTATGTTGTAGGAGTATTGGGTGATGAATTTATTAATCAACTCTTCAAAGGTCTTAATACCTAGTGCAAGTTTGGAGAACCATTCCATGCATTTTCCACCTAGGCTATGAGGAAATAACCTCATCAAATAAGTGTCTTCGTGTGCAAACTCAAGGCTCATGGTTCAAAATTCCCTTACATGATCTACAAGGTCAGTTTTACCATTGTACTTATCATACTTTGGGAATTCACAATGTTTGGGAAATGGAATCATGTTCACACTTTGATCAAAAGGATATGGGAAAATGTCTTGCAACAAGTAACATTTTGTGGTTCCTCTTTGCATGTCTTGGAGTTGTTGTCACAAATTTTTCATTTGATGAATTATTGCGGCTATTGGATATGTGTTTGGAGGATTAGTTTTAGTTCTTTTAGGTGCTCCTTTCAGTTGAGTAACATCAAAGTCATCAAGAAATTTGACACCTTGTTTAGCCAACACTAAAAGGTATTTTTCTCCATTCTTTTCAAAAATATTTTCTAGGAACTTGGGAAAATTTGGATCTTGTTGAGCTTGTTAGATGTTTTCTTTCATTATTTCATCACCTTCAGATTGGTGGAGTTTATGGAAAGGATTTTCTTTAGCTTCAACCATGGTATTTTAAGTTTCAGGTTCTTTTTCTTTGAGTTTCTACCTTTGTGATCTTGTTTGAATAGGCATACAAGTGTTACAATTTGACTAAACTTAGATCTTTGTTTGAAGGAGTGCCAAGGGTAATAACAAAGTCAAATAGAATAAAAAATTCTATTGATAAGACTAAGTTAAATCTGATTATACAACATTTATTTCGGGATGAAGGATGACAGATCTTGATGAGGAAACTTAGCTTAATAATCAGAGGTATGATAGGTGTTTAGGCACTTTAAGGTGTTAGATCTTGGTTTAGTTTGAAGAATTTCACTTGTAAATGTTAGTTTCAACAAGTTTAAGACTCTATTGTATTTGAGGAATGATTCTGTGCTAACATGGATACTTAATTATGGTTCAAACTGACGAACAAGGGATCAAATTAGCTCTCTAGTTTTGAATTTATTGGGAGTTTGGATGCACAAAAAGATTGAATGGATACGCTAAAACAGAGACTAGATGTGCTAGGCTGTTCCTTAGATGCAATGGAGAATGGGTTTTATGTGCTAGACAATGACTTAGATGTGGCAAAACAGAGAATGCATGTGCTAGAATATGTTATGAATGTGCTAGAACAAAGACTAGATGCACTAAAAGGTGTTCCCTATGCACCAAACTATGGACTCTATGCGCTAGGAGATGAATGGTATGTGCCAAAATAGAATCTATATGCACTAGAAAATGACACAAATGCGCTAGAACAAGACTTGGATGTGCTAAACTGGAAGTATTCAATGTTTTCTGATAGTTTGATTGTTTTTTCTTTTCTTTTTTAGCAAGGAACTGATAGTTTGAATGGATGTTCTTTTGAATCAATGGTTGTACATTTCAGCGTGTGATGTTTGTTTGACTGTTATTTTAAAAAAACCATGTAAGACACATCAAACAAATATAATTCCTAAGGCAGTGTAGGACAATATTCATTGGATTCCCACTTGGATTTTACTCCAACTATGCTTACTTTTAGTGGATGATTAGAAGCTTGACCACACTAGATCTCACTTCTTGGGTCAGCCAAGCTTTAGTTCTCATGAATCTCCCATGACAAACTTTTCATCTCTGCTAAAAGCCACAAGAATATGGGACGACTTTAGAGGTTAGACCTCTTGCACCAACAAATAGAAATGAGATTTTGACTTAATATAACAAAAAGGTTCTAGTATAGGCATTTTGTGAGACCATTGTTGCCCTTCTTATCGAAACAATCCTCATGATACTTGAACTTTCCTCAAGGTCCCACACTTATACATCAGGTGGAAGTCACTTGGCTTTAGCGTGTTCTCAGTTGGGTCGTTCTTTGGGGTGATTACTTTTTCCCACCAGGAAGGCCCTCTAAGGATAAAATTGAAAGAAAACGAAAAGAATGGGTCTGAATTTTTGATCACCTAGTTAAGGGGAGAGCATATGCCTACCACTCTACAAGCACAACAGACATGGTGTTCATTTACCCCTTAATTAAATTAGGTTCCTAATTTAATCAAAAGAAAAAACAAAAACTCTAGCCCCTACAAAACAACCTTTAGTAGTTTCAGATTATTTATCTTTGATAGCGTTCTTATAGTAAATCAACAAAGTCTTTGATAGGGTTTAAAATACTTGCAAAACATAAAACATTGATTAATTCTCAGAATTTTGAACTTCTGCAAAATAAACCAAATGCACCAAAACAAACATTAGATGCACTAAAAGATTACGCCAATGCACTAAAAGAACTACCAGATACGCTAGAAAAAGTACTAAATGCGCTAGAAAACCCCCTTGTATGCGCTAAAGGATTAGTTGTGTGCGTTGAAAGATTCCCTGGATGCACCATAATAGGAACTAGATGCGCTAAAAGATATTCTAGATGCACCGAAATAACTCACGATCGCGCTAAAAAATTTTCACGTCTGAACCTGTAAACACACTTTCCAAAAAATATTAATAAAATGGGGCTCAAGCCCCATGGTGGGTGCCAAAATCTATAGTGTGGTGAATTGTATAATGTGAGTAAATGAATAAAAAAACCACACAATCAATGAAATGTATTATATTAGGGAAATCGAAATAACAATTAAATCGATGCAACTATTCCTTAAAATCGTTCCATTGTTTCCTATCTTCAGGGATTCGTTAAGTCATGTTGGCTCTCAGATTTATGTATGCACTATGATTGTTAGAATGACAACCTAAAGAATGGATGTTGTAAAATGCAAGAATCCTAGTTCTTACATGATTTGATAAGCTATGTGATTATGATGTAAATGATAATGGTGATATGATACTAAAGACTATGATGCAAATGTTGTGATATAACTGTTGTGAGAAAACTATTATGATAATTGAAGTGCATCTACTAAAATTAAGCCATGGTTCTAAACTAATATGATACCACAATTCTAAATGCTAAATGCTTTAAACTTTAAATGCTCTAATTTGTTCAAATGTAATTTTTGTAGAGTAAGATTGCTCTAAGATGGGATATGAAATGTTGGAGAATGATGCTATATTTATAGGATTTCCAAGGCATATTGTGATTGTAGGAGTTGAAAAAATACAACTCCACAAACCTCGAAGATCACCTACATGCAAATAACCTGTCACAAAAGAAGAGATGGAGACAAACAAGCAAGGGTTCTCTGAAAACTGAAAATGTATATATCAAAGAGAATGAGAGAATGAATTGATATGAAATACAATGGGATCAATCCTTATAGAAAGAAGATCATGCAAACCCTAATAGAAGCCCTAATAGGATAACATTTAATAATTAATATAATTATTAAATGTCACTTTATGCAAACTAATGTGAAATCTTAAGAAGGGAATAAAGGTAGCTTAATCAACATAATTAAGTTAAGACCTTTACTCTAACACCCCTCCTTAAGATGAGCAACAATGCAGCTACAAACAAATGCAAGAAAGCAAAGGTAACTACAATGCAAGAAGGCAACATGGGTCCTGACAACTAGGCTAGATCAGGTACCCAAATACAGCCAAATCTCTGTAAAATGGAAAAATAGAGAAAACCTCATGGGAAAAAGCTCTACTCCAAAAAGAGATGCACAAGGCCAAGAAGAAGAACATCACTGAAGCAGAAGAAGTTGCAAACAACTGTCGAAAGATGACTGCTATGGTGTTGAAGAACCTCCGCTGAAGATAGGATGATCAGGAACAAGAAGACAATAATTTGCATAAGTGCCCATGCGACACTACTTGAATTAGATGGCAAACAAAGGAAAACACCTGGAACGAAGATACAGATGGCACAAGAACCAATAGTCTGAAACATTGATCAACTGAGAATGGAAGATTCCTTCCAAGGCAAAACCAAGGAAGAATTAGCACGAACAATATAATAACCCCCCATAATGCTGAACTGGGAGAGCCTGACAGATCCACTAAAATGATGTGAAACACCCTGTAGTGCATGAAGAAGAAGATACATCTGAAAGTGCGCAAGATAGCACCTGCAACTGAAAAAGTGGTGTACAAAACAAAGCACACATGCATGAGGCTGGAATCATATGGATCCATGGTCGTCGTGGAGGGACACTCACCAGACAAAGGTGTGATGGCAAACAAAGACAAACTACGCAACCCCCCCATGGTATGGATTCACTGTCGTCATGGAGGGATACTCACCAGACAAAGATGTGATGGAAAAACAAAGGAAAACTACACAACCCTCATGGCACTTTATAATATCAGTGCGAGTACAAAATATGGCACAACCTTATGTGCAAAATCCCCAAAAGGTGCATGTACAATAGTGTGGCACTTTATCTCAGTGCGCTTACATAAAAGATAACTTACAAATGATGCGCAAAATATCCTCAAAGGACAAAATGTTGGAAATACATGAATAACAGCCAAGAACAAAGCATCCCATGTGAACAAAAAGTTTCCAAAAGCAAATATGTCCAGGTAATCCACCAGAGTGTGAAAACATAAATAATAAAATAAACGATACCTAGAGTGAAATCTATAAAAATGGCATGGATGAAATTGAAGAGTTTTGAAATACGGTTCCAATGCCGTTGAGATTGCGAAAAACGGAGAAACTGATCAAAAGTTATGAGCTTGAGACTGAAAGAAGCCCCTTTGTCTTCAACTGGATGTAGAATGCACCAACGGAAAAAAGAACTAATGAGACCCACACCACTGGAAAGATGAGAAAACCAGCTTTCTGACGATATCTTGTTTGCTAAAAAACGATATCGTATGCCCAAGTTACGGCCTTCGGAATAAATCAGCTCTAAAGAGGGAAAAAACCAGTGTTGGGTTAAATTTGACAGTCATACGGCCGTCGCAGAAAAAACACTAGGTTAAATTTGATGGCCAAACGGTCGTCACCGTAAAAGTGTGATTGGACTTATTTTCGAAAAAAAATGTTTTTGAAAAAATAAAAAACAATAAAAAAAAGGTTTCCGAGTCGACAAGCCCTAAAACTACGAAAATATATATATATTTTTTCTTTGTTATTTATTTATTTATTTTTAATAAAAAAATTTAAAATGAAAAAAATATTCGCAGAAATAATTTTTTTTGACAAAAAAAAATTTTGGGAAAAATTTCCAGGCAGGGGACGACCGTATGGTCGTATTGTAAAAAATTTTTGCCTCAAATTTCGACTTTGTCCAAAATAGACAAATGAATAGTCGATTTAGGGCTTTTGGACTACTGCAGACACAATGGCGATGTCCGTTTGAACTAAAAATGCTTCAAAATTGTAGGTATGGCCTAGATCAAGAAAATAATCTCCAAACCCTTGAAGCTCCAAAATCTTCAAAACAAGAATAGGAAGCAATAGGTGTGGAGCTCTGATACCATGTAGGAGTTGAGAAAATACAACACCACAAACCCCGAAGATCACCTGCATTCAAATAACCTGTCACAAAAGAAGAGATGGAGACAAACAAGCAAGGGTTCTCTGAAAACTGAAAATGTATATATCAGAGAGAATGAATTGATATGAAATACAATGGGATCAATCCTTATAAAAAGGAGATCATGCAAACCCTAATAAAACCCTAATAAGAAAAACCCTAATAGAAGCCTTAATAGGATAACATTTAATAATTAATATAATTATTAAATGTCACTTTATGCAAACTAACGTGAAATCTTAAGAAGGGAATAAAGGTAACTTAATCAACATAATTAAGTTAAAAACTTTACTCTAATAGTGATGTGACAGGATTAGCCAGTCAATATTTCAGCTGGAAAGATGAAGAAGTTAGAGGGAATCATGGAGATGGTTCCTTTTAAAAGAGTACTTTGCCAAGCATTTAGAAGAATAAATGAAATGGAGGAGCCAAGTGTCCAAGGTTGTTTCAAAATTGGTTGAGGATAATTCCATTTAAAAATTAGAGATATTTAAATTCATGAGACACTTGATGAGGTGGATGATGAGGTGGAAGGAGGTTAGAGAGTTATGTAGAAATGTGACAAAATTGAATTTAGAAATTCAAATTTAATGAAAGGGAATTAATCAAATAAAACAAATTAGTTAGATTTGTTTATTTAATTAAATAATGAAGAAAGTGAATCATATAAATAAATCTTTCAATTTTTTATAAGTAGACGAATTAAGAGGGTTTATTAATTAAATACCTTGTATTTAATTAATCGATTATCCTAACCGATTTTAGGTGTATACAATATCCTTAACCATTTTGGTTAGACATCATCATTTACTTCTTCTCAATATCATATTGGTGAATTTTGATATCTATTTTTTTTCTTTTGTTTAATTTTGTTATTTGGTTAAATTTCTATTTAAGTCCGTTAATATTTTTAATAATTAAAGACTTTTTATTTTTTATTTTTTTTATCATGCTCTTTGACCTACACTAACATCATTAAGTAGTGAAATGGAAACTAAATTGCTACATGCATTATTTTTGCCACCACTTTTTGTGTTTTATGGTCAATTGGGACTCATTGGAAGGAAATGATGATCTCGCATCCCTCTTAATTATGTCATAATTAAC
Source organism: Sequoiadendron giganteum (assembly GCA_007115665.2). NCBI lineage: Eukaryota > Viridiplantae > Streptophyta > Pinopsida > Cupressales > Cupressaceae > Sequoiadendron > Sequoiadendron giganteum. The sequence goes on along the minus strand of CM021102.1, from coordinate 406,239,769 downwards.
CCTTTGTTCCTTCTACCTAATTATCATGATAAGCTCACAATAAATGATATCTCTAAAAAGTCAAAGAAAAAAGGTAATAATAATGGAAATGACTCAAAAAGATAAGCTCTTGAAAATGGAAATAGATTTGGAAAGATTTTAAAAGGTGGTTCTTAAAGCTAATGACCCATTTTTTGTTCTTGAAAGTGCTACTTATGCAATGAGATTTAGCCACGGAAGAAGTGAATATGTAGCATTAAAATAAGGAGATCCATTACAAGAGGACAATTTGTACACACTTTTAACTTAGTAACTACTTATCAAACAAATTTAAGAAATTTTTAAAGATGGATAAAATCTATTTTTAAGGTAATTTTATGGAATCTTGATGCTACCTCTAGTGGTATCCTAGTCAATTTGAATCCAAAATTGATTAATATAAAGAATCAATCAAATATAATCTCTAATCTCTTATGTCCTCAATAATTTGACAATATATTATAACTTAATGAAGTTTACTTTACCTCAATTAAATACAATTTTTAAAATTTCAATCGTACCTTGCAATAATATTTTGTGAATTCAATTTCAAAACAAAGAGATTCAATGTGATGTGGATTTGTTGGGAGGATTGGCTAAACGTCGTATTCTTAAAAGAGATAGCCACCAATTAAGACATTGTCCTAAAACCCTAAGAACTGCAAATACACCTAACACTCGTAATACTCGTGTTCACGAAGAAAGGCAATATAGAAAGATGACTAATTTCGTGGAACTTCACAAGAAAAAGACAATTTTGAAAAGTAATGTCGTGTGGAGTGGGAGTGGAAGTGGAATCATCGACATCCAGACTAGTCAAACTAGTAGAAGTCATGATCGTACAAAGCATTGCCGTGTTGACTGGGAATGGAAGTGAAGATGCTGCCGATAATTTTCATTGCTGCCTCCAACTTCCTGCGGACGATGGAAAGTGGTCACTTGCAGGGGAAATACATCCATTTGCAATCAAACTGAATGATCTCTATCGTGAGAATTATAGAGAAACAGTGTCGGTGTTAGATGAGCTGCGCTGTGTGCGCCATGACAATGTTTGGATATTTTATCCTGCTCTATTTCCTCTTCTTTGAGTTGCCTTTCTGCCACAGCATCACGCAAAGGCCACAGTTTGAAGAAGATGACATACGCTGCCTCAATAAGACTAAAGCAGAACTGACTGATCCAACTCAGTCTCTTTTCACGTGGCGGTTTGGGAACAGCAGCCAAGGCTTTATCTGCAACTTTGTGGGAATTCAGTGCTGGCATAACGATGACGGCAAACTGCTAAGCGTTAAGCTCCCCGGAATGGAGCTTTCCGGACATTTCCCAAGCGGCTTGAAGTACTGTGGGAGTATGACCAACTTGGATCTCTCTAGCAATAGCCTTTCAGGCCCAATCCCAAAGGATCTCTGCAAATGGCTTCCCTTTCTTGTGCAAATTGATCTTTCGTCAAACCAGTTTACTGGGTCGATTCCCCCCGAGCTCGCTAATTGTTCTAATCTGAATGTCCTTCGCTTGAATGACAACCAACTTAGCGGCTCGATACCATGGGAATTGACGCGGCTGGAGCGGCTCAATGACTTCAATTTTGCAAATAATTTGCTTACAGGGCCAATTCCCTCTAAGTGGGTCTCTAATAGCACCGATCTCTTTCTGGGTAGCCCTGGATTATGTGGGAAACCCTTCAACAGGGAATATAAAGGATTGCCAAATTCAGTGAATCCGGTGGTTGTTGCTGCGTTTGTGCTTTATGGCATTGTTATCATTACCTGGAGCGTTGTCGGCATTCGCTGTTGGATTTCAATACAAGCATCTCGGGGATCGCCACTACCGCCATTTAAGCAGTCCAGTGATCACCCGAAAGCTCGGAGGTCCAAAAAAGTTTGCTTGTTCGAGAAGCCCATAAAAAAGATGAGATTAGGTGGCCTCGTGGACGCCACTCACAACTTCAGCGAAGATAACATCATATGGAGTGACAGCACCGGGGTCTTTTACAAGGCTGAGCTGCCCGACGGTTCTCTGTTGACGGTAAAGAGGCTGAGGACATGCAAACAGAGTGAAAAGGAGTTCAAATGGGAGATGAAAACATTGGGGCATCTCAGGCACCGCAATCTAGTCCCGCTTTTGGGTTACTGTATTGCCGACGACCAAGAGCGGCTGCTCGTCTACAAATACATGGCCAGAGGAACCCTCCTCAATTGCTTCCACGGCCTCCACAGAGACCAGAACGAGTTGGACTGGCCCACCAAAGTTAGGATTTGTGTCGGAATTTCAAGAGGACTGGCGTGGCTTCATCACATCTGCAATCCTCATGTCATCCACCGCAACATAATTTCAGGAGTTGTTTATTTGGATGAAGATTATGAGCCCCGCATCAGTGGGTTCGGATTAGCGAGATTCACCGGCGATGGAGGCGAGATTCGCATTAGCATTTCTTACGAGAAGAATCTGGTAACCGAATTCCAATACGATGCGCCGGAACAGTGGAGGAATATTCCGTCTTTGGCCACATTGAAAGGGGACGTGTACAGCTTTGGAGTGGTTATGGTTGAAGTCATAACGGGATTGAAGCCTGGCGATGCAGTGATGGAGAAGGAAAGTGGGAAGGAATTAACGTTGATCGAGTGGATACGTGGCAATAGCACAAACGCGGAGCGAGTGGTGAAGAAATATGTAGAAGAGAACTGTTTATCGTCACAAGACGAGAAATCAGTAGTGGAGGAGTTGATGGAGATTGGTTTACGGTGTGTAAGATATAACCCGGAAGAAAGGCCTTCAGTGTATCAAGCGTACCAGTGTTTGAGTAACATTGGCAAAAAGTATGGAGTTTGGGATAACGAGGAGGAAATAACCCTTCAGTGGGCAGCTAAGTTGAAAAATAGTTGATTGCTGAGAGGGTCGTGTTCAAGCTGGTTAGTTGAAATGGTGCATTTGATGTAGTCCATTCATCTCAAACTGTTTTTAACAAATTTGCACCGTCCTAGATGTCACACTTCAAATAAATAAATTTAAGAAAATATTATGTGTTAATTATTAAAATTTATTTATTTATCTGTTAAATATTAATTTATTAAAAATGATAGTTTTAATAATTTTTTAGATTTCAAGTTCAGTAAATTAAATGTGAGAGTTGGCATTGCACTAATAAATTAGTAAAAGTGATTTGAAGGGAGTAAAGAGATATGAGTTCATGTTTGATTCAATAGTTGTAGACGCTCAATATGTAATATGATATTTCTTGTAAAAGACCATTCCAATGAAAAAATTACAAAAAATATATGTTGCAATAAATATACAAGAATTATGTTGTATTTTACTAATAGAATCATATTACAATATATCATTGGTCCTTTTTGAGAAGGCAAGCTCTTGGAGTGATGCTCAATACAATACAATTCATGGATAAATTATTCTTCTATCTCAACTCTCTATTTAAACTAATACTACTCAAAAGAATTGCATCTCATGCAAGTGAGATAAACCTAATTAGCAAAATAGATAACTAACAAAGGATATACATTTGATACTTTTATTAATAAATATTTAATAAAAGTGACTAATAAAGAAGAAATAGTAAGGACTATGGGTCCTAACATACCATCCCCTTAAAAATTATGTTCTCTAAGCTTGAAATGAGGAAATTATTATGTTAATGGGAAGGGGTTTCCCACATGGCATATTTTGGTTGCAAACTATATATTTGGGTAAGAAATTTAGTTATGTTATAATTGAAAATGTGACACATTTTTTATGAAGATAGACTCAAGTGTTGGAAGAATGGATCCTTTTGTATCTAACTTGGGTAGTACAAATTATGCATAAATTTGTTGGCCATGAGCCTTTTTCAAACATGAGATGTGAAAAACCATATGGAACATTGAGGAGGGATGATGTAGTGAGGGTTGGAGGGTTCACTTAAGTATTATCCATCTTTGTAGTCAATAAAACTATTATATCTAAACCCTAGTAAAAACAACAAAATTTAATAGAAATAATATCTAAGAATAAATTTATTTTATTCACTCAATTCTATGTGTGATTAATAACATGTTTAGACATCAATACCAACTAGATTTTACAATTCATTTTCTATATTTCTCCCTTATTTCCCTTTCTTTAGCCTATCTTCATTTATTTCCTTCTTCCTCTAATGTTTCTTACAATATTTCTTCTTTTCTCCAGTTTTTGTTTGTTAGGTCTTCTACTTTTTTTGCCTCTACAGATCATATAAAGCCTCTATATATACGTGATGTTGAAATAAAATATGGTTAGTATTCACATGATACAAGCATATGTATATATATATATATATATATATATATATATATATATATATATATATATATTAATGTGATATGGAGCCAAAAAGCTTAAAATTAAATGTCTTCTTATTAGACAACCTTAAAAGATGGTGTATATTCCTTGTGTAATATGTAGGTTTGTTGGTAACATGTAGCATTATCCTAATACATTTCAATCTAAAATACTCTAAAATTAATATAGTTTTATATACGACCCCTCTTAGGACTTATAATGAAGTAGTTAACCTTAATAATTGGCATAATTTTTAAATATTTGTCACATTATTTGAACAATATTAAATTATTATAGAGTAAATAAGCTAGTACTAGCCCCCAACTAACTCTTCGGATCGAAAACATAGATGTTGTGATTTGAAGAGTACATAAAAATTGAAAGGAATATTCTAGACATGTGATGTGATCTATGACTCCAACTGCAACTATTGATTATAAAATATGACCTACCTTGCAATTTTATTAATGAATTGACTTAGACTATTACAAAATATTTAAAATAATAATAAATTACAAGTACAAAATAAAATTAGTAAACAAAGTATTTTCCGTTGATGCAAGTTTTCTCTTACACCTTGGATGCTTCTAAATTAGATACTATGGGTAATTTTAAAAAAGTGAGATTCTCAAGTTTATTCTAGTATGCGAGCCAAAGGAGAGTCAAATTGGTCAACCTCTACTTTGGAAATCCATGTTGAGTTTTTAGTGGTTTATCTTGCATTTCATGAAGTATTTCTTATATTTTTTATTTATTATGCTTTTCCCAATTTTATAATCAAGTATTTACTCAATTTCATTTTTTCTTTATGTAGGTCCCTATGTTCTCAAATATGTTGTTGGTTTATGATCACTTGAATTTCCTTCATGATACTCATATAAATGAATAATTTTCAATATTAGTTATTATCATTTCTTTTATGTACTGACCCCTAATCCTAAGGTTCTCACCAAGACTTTTAGATAAAGTGACTAATATCATCAAACAAAAAGATACTTATATTCATATTAGATATTGGACAATACTAATGAACAAGAGGATTATAGACCTCTTTTTCACTTTGATCCTTACAAAGATTAGTATGGTAATCCTAGAGATTTTTTAAAGAATTAAAAAAAATCTCAAAATGAATCCTTACAAATTATGACTTTGTATTTTGGTTTCGATTGTTGTTCTTTGTCAAGGATTGCTACATTCCATTTATATAATCTCTTCCATCATCCAACTAGATCACTAATACAATTAAAGAGTAGAATGGTCACAAATACCTTGAATATACTCAATGGTAGTTGAATATAACATCATTGAATTAGAAAAATTACTCCATACATGGTCCTTTAGATTTTTATTAGTTATAGGGTCATAATATATTTAACAAAAATTCTCATAATGGAAAAATAAAGAAAATAAAAATAAAAGGTTTCAAATAATTTTCTTGATTTACAATGGTGCATGGTTAGTCTTCTACCAAAATAATAATGCTTACTCTTACAAAATAGATTCTACCTTAAGTGTAAACCTTAACAACAATGCAAACCCTTAATTTTTTATTGGTCCAATTTAATTGACTTTGTCTTGTAGAGCTCAAACCCTCAAATTCCCTTTATCCCTAGATACAATCTCTACTTAATAAGCCACAAAAATTTAAAAGCTTCATGTATGAATTTGAATTTTTTTATGTGAAACACACTAAATACAATGAAAGTCTTACTACACCCTTGGGATGCAAATTAATATAGAGCTGATACAAAATACAAAAAATGTGCATTTAGGGATTGAATCCCATAGAAATCTAAAATAATTATAGAGATAAATTGCAAGACAAGAATGAAGTAGTGGGTAATCACACCAAGATGTGATACAAAAAGGGGGTCTTAAGATGTCACTTTTTTTTTGAAATCAACAGAGTCTTAAACTCAACGAGAAAATGAATCTATAGTTACACTCAAAATTTGAAGATGAAACAAGAACAAGAGTTGTAGTGCTCTAAATATACTTTCTAAACTACTATATTTTTTTTAAATGGTGAAAATTAAGGGTTTCAAAAAGGGGGAGCACACAAAGTGGTCTTGTTTTTTCAAAAAAAAATAACATAGCATTTGGTGCACATGCTCCCCCTAAAATGTTAACTTTTTTTTAGAATTTTAAAAAATTGGTTTAATGAGAAATTAGCTAACACCATACAGTTTATGTCAGAGTTTTTGGCTATTTTTTAATGAATATATTATTTTTTACTAATTTTCAAAGTGGACATATCTTAAAAAATAGAAATTTGAGCATGCTTCCCCTTAAAATTTTAAAAAACTAATTGAAAATAATTTTTTTTTTTTTCAGTACATGTAGAATGGATCCTAGTTCCTAAAAATGTAATTTGTTTTAAAATGTTATGAATGAGTAAAAAACTATACCCAAAATACCACATGTTGGTTTTTGACAAAAAACGGACACACTAGAACAAAAGAAATTAAACATGAAAACCTTAACATAATAAAAACATGAAAAATATATATGGTTAGATAGGTAAGAGAGAGCTTAAAGTCATAGTATTTTTATAAATTTGCATTGAAACATGTATAAACCTAATGGAGAGCACAACAAAAAATGTGTGAATTTTTTTTACCTTTTCAAAAAACACATCTTTAGGATGAAATGGTTGTCTAACCCTTTAGGTTGGATGCCTAAGGAAAATCTAACCCAAAGAGTTGGTAAATTCCTAATGCAAATCATTGGAAAGTGCCAAATTTGATGCTAGCCTAATAAAATGCTAGAGCCAAATTATCTTTCTCTTTCTCTCTCACTCTCTCCTCCACTTTGATTAATGCTTAGAGCTTCTAGGGTTTATGACTCATGATGGATAATTGAGGTTTTACGTTTCACTCCCTCTCTACCGACACTTCTCTTTCTCTCTTGCTCTATCTCTCTCACCTCTCTCCCTCCCCTCTCTAGGCCAAATTCTATTTATCTTTCTCTCTCTCTCCCCCACTTTGATTAAGGCTTAGAGTTTAGGGTTTATGATTGATGATGGATAATTGAGGTTTTACATTTCAATCCCTCTCTACCTCATTTTCTCTCTACCAATACTTATCTTTCTCTCTCGATCTTCTCTCTCAACTCTCTCTCCCCCCTCTCTAGGTCTCTCCCACCCTCTCTCCCTCTCTACCTTTCCTTCACTCCTTAACCCCATCTCTATTCCTGCCTTTGTACCTCTCTCTCTCTTCTTCTCTCCCTTTTTTATTATTTCTCTCCCATATCTCTCCATTCTCTCCATCACTTTCTCTCCCTTCCACCTTCTCTCTCTCCCATCTCTAGGCCTCTCCCTCCTTGCCTCTTTACCTCTCTACCTCTCCCTCCTTGTCTCATTACACACCTCTCTCCCCATATATCTCTCTCACCTTTATCCCTCCCATATGTCTCTCACCCCTCTCTCCTTAGGTTGTAGGTTTCTCACCTCTACATCTCTCCCCTCTATAGTAATTTGCTCCCTCTCCACCTCTCTCCCTCCCTACCCCTCTTTAACCCTCTTTGTGAACTTCTCTCTCATTTTATTCTCTCTCCCCCTCACCTCTCTAACTCTCCACTCTTTGTGTCTCTTAGTAACTCCTTGTATACCTCCATCCCTCCTTATCCCTCTCTTTCTCTTTGTACTTCTGTCTCTCCTCTTCTCAACCCCTCCCCTCTCTAAGTCATCACGTCTTAATCTCCTCCTTCCCTAGGGTACCTCCATGTCTACCTCTCCCTCCATCTATTGTTACTCCTATCTCTCTTTGTTATTTTGTCTCTCCTCTTTTCCCTCCCTCCCCTTTGTAGGACATCCCCTCCCTTTCTTTCCCCCCTCTTTGTCTCTCCCTCCCTCCTTAAACCCCCATCTCACCTGTTTCTCCCCTTGTAGGTTTCTCATGTCTCTCTTCCCCTCCGTCTCCTCTTCCATAGGTCTCTCACTCCATCCATGTATTACTCTCCCTCCATCTCTTCTTACTCCTCTTTCTCTCTCTAATGATGTATTCACATTACAACTATGTGGGTCACAACATCTGCACTTTGAAGGATTTGAAGAATGTTCGTAGTGATCTATAATGCTATTATCAGAGAATGTTCTATGGTGGTCACATAGGGCCAAAATTATCTATTTAGTGTGCAAAATAGGGTCAGCCTTGAGTGAATATTAAATAAAATTGGGATTAACTTTTCATATTATTTGAAAGGAATATGAGATTCACACCTTTCAAGATCTTTCTCACTATCAAAAGAGGGCATATCGATAGCATCTGAACTATCAAAGGAGCAATAATTACTCTTTTTTATAAGCATAGTGATTGTTGATATCTTGAATGGGAGGTAGATTCTTTTGACTTTCAGAATTTTCTCTATCTATAGGATTGTATTCATTTTTAAGTTTTCCATTCTTAAGACATGCTTCTCTTACATGTGCAACCAACATTTATATTTTTGATGTAGATAAACCTTCTTGTAACTTAATATAATTATCAAGTTGGCTATTTAAGTCTAGAATTCCATTAACACATTTCTTCCTCAAAATGTCTTGGTGAACTTTTATCCTTCTTGTTAAGCTTTGCATGCTTGGTAACACCCTTCACAACATCCACCTTATTGATGGTCTGGTCTGGATGACCACTTGATTCTTTGAAGATATCAAAATGGAAATTTCTTATGTTGACCTTTCCATGTGATGCGCTTGAATAGCCAAATCTTCTAATGTTAATATCATAAGATACATTAGTTCATAAATGGGGTATATGAATTTATATTTCAAATGACATTTCAAAAATTTCACATGGAATTTATTGTGGTGGAACCTCATCACTTATAATTTGTTCAAAAAAATATTTCTAATCATGTGTAAACTTTCTTGGAAAAATAGTAAATTATCAAAAAAAATTAAAAATATGTTTGTGCTATGTAGTGGTTTCTTTGATTTAGAAAAAAAATGAATTTTGATATGTACAATTTTTTTTATGTTGTATATGGTCCTCCTATGTCTAAATTGTAATTGGTTTGACTTCAAAACTTATTTATGATTTTTTTTTCAATAAAACACTATTAAACCAAATGAACGTGCTAGATATCATAGTTACCAAGCTAAATTCAAAAAAAAGAATTTTATCCTTCATAGAAAAAATTTATGTTGTTTATGGTGGATATCACTCTTTAAAAATGATGTTTACTCTTAAAAAATAGTTTTCAAAGGAGATGGAAAAAGAAATGCAATTTGATTCCAAATTTTTTTAAAACTGTATATTTAGAATCTACAAACAAAATGTCACAAATCATTGGTTTGCATGATCTTCAAATTCATCATGGTTTAGCAGCTATAGGTGCTTGAAAGTGAAGATTTAGTTAAAAAAATTAAGTTTAATGTCCACTTTGGCCAAAAAGTGTAAACCACTATTGTAGGATCACCCATGTATATTATATTGTGAGCCCATAACCTCTAAACTAGAAACATGATCTTGAAGCAATACCTTAGAACCAGTGAAAATATATTATCTATAGTTTTTAACTTATCACCAGTTAGTTCCTCCCTCTTGTGAGATTGTGATGATATAGGTGGCATATGAAGAGCACTAGTAGCTACCTCATTTATGCCAAATAATATTTCATCGAGATTCAACCTTCATTAAGATTATTCCTATCCCCCTCTATCTATCTCACCCTCACTCTCCCCATCTAGGTATATGATATAGGGTGTAGGATATAAGGTTTAGGGTATAGGGTTTAGGGTACAAGATTGATGGTACAATGTTTAGGGTACATAGGGTATATGGTATAAGGTATAGGGTATAGGGTATAGGGTACAAGATTAATGGTACAAGGTTTAGGGTACATAGGGTATAGGGTTTAGGGTACAAGGTTCAAGGTATGATATAGGGTATAGGGTTTAGGGTACAAGATTGATGGTATAAGGTTTAGGGTACATATGGTATAGGGTATAGGGTATAGTGTATAGGGAAATGGTATATGGTTTAGGGTATAATATTTATGGTACAAGGATTAGGGTACATTATAGGGTATAGGTTTTAGGGTTTAGGGTACAATATTGATGGTACAAGGTTTAGGGTACATAGAGAATGTGTTTAGGGTATTATAGAGTTTAGGGTTTAGGGTATTGGCTTTATAGTTGATGGTATAAGGTATAAGGTAAAGGGTTGAGGGTTTAGCATATAGACCTATAGGGTTTAGTGTATAGGGTGTATGGTTTAGGTTTAAGGGAATTGATTATAGGGTTGAGGGTATTGGAAGTATGGTTGAGGGTATAATTCAAGGGTTTAGGGTTTAGGGTTAATGGTATATAAGGTATCTAGGCTTGAGATGTAGGGTTTTAGGTATTTTTTTTACAGTTAAGGGTATCAGTATAGAGTTTGGGGTTTATGGGTGGGGGTCTTTATGTGTGTGTGTCTCTCACTCATTCCCCTTCATTCCATATCTCTTTTTCTCTTCTATCTCTCTCTTCTTTCCCAAATTTTTAAGAGTAGGAAAATATCAATAAAGATTATTTGGCACTCGCTAGATTTGGCAAGCGCCAAATAACCTGCACTAAAAATGGTAGAATGAGATATGTGACCCGTTTTAGGCCCACATTCTCTGATTTTATCTAGTATATGTGTATTATCTGATAAAGAAAAAAAATCATGGTGTTCATCTTGCACAAGTATGATTTTCATATTCCATCACCTTTCCACCAACTCTTTGTTCATTTGACAATGTAGAAGATGAAAATTTTAAGTTTTTAGATCAAATTTGATTATATGAGGTAATATTCTCATGTTTCTATATGTTTAAATTTGAGAATATAGACCTTTTCTTTTCGTGCTAATCCTATTATATTTACATAAAATTCACCATTGAATTCAAATGAAGTTTCCTAAAAAGTCAAAAAATAGGAGTTTGAAGAAAAGATGAAAGAACATGACATAATTTGCAAATTGTAATATTGAATCTAAAATTTTAAGGCGCATTCTATTTATATTTATGTGTCTTTTGCTTGTCATTTTCTCACATAATTCAATTGCAATGAATTTCATTTGATTTTATTATTATTTTCTTTGTTTACTTAACTTTATGATTATGTTTGTATGTTCCTATTTAATATGTTATTGATATGTGCACACCTTAAGTGGTCCATGTCAATGTAAGTGAACATACGTTGCATTGATCTATCTCACATTCTGACATTGGATCATGTTGGAACACCTATGAACATATGGGTGTCGTAAATATCTTTAGACATTACCAGGGAACCAATATGACTATCCTTGATTCTTATGGTCATACAAATCAAAGATTACCAATTTAAAATGATAACATGAAATAGAATGTGAATATTACTTAAAAAAATTCAACATTTCTTAATGGTGTATACATGCAGAATTCATCATCATGCCAAGAAACAACCAAAGACTCTAACACTGGATGACTGTGAAGCTAAGAATGTAAAGAAAAGAGAAAGAATGAGGCAACTTTGTGAAGGAAATTGAAAACCATAGAAGAAGACATGCTTATTCAAGAGAAACATGAAATATCTATGCATTGTAAGAGATATGTTGAATTGACATAAAAAATTCAATGGTTGTAAAACCTATGCACAATGAGACAATTGAATCTTGAATTTGGGGGAACATCATCTACCATGAGTGAATTTGAAGGCACACCATCTATGACATGCCATGTTTAAAGTACATTAACATTCACATCTCAGGTTGCAGACACTCCATATTTCACATCTCAAGTTGAAGGTACACCATTATTCCCAAATTTTGTTCACATTCCTAATGTTGATGCAACTCTACCTTTGAGAACACCTCCTAGAGTTTTGTATAGAAATCCTAAGTATTTTATTGATATTGATGCTAATATTTTGAAACCAATGGTTGATAATATTCTTAATTATACTTGTCAAAGATATACTAAGAGGATATGGAGATTATTTTTTGAAAATTTAAATGAGATTGAAAGATGCCAACTATTTATTGAAATGATGAGCCAACTAAAGTTTAGGCTCATCATGAAAATTCTTGGGCTAAGAACATCAAATGGTTCAAGTGAGAAATATATTGTAAATAATCTAATGAGTGCATATGAGAGTGTGGGTTCTACCTCATGCATAAAAGATAGTAATGTCACTTAATGTGTCGTGACATCAACAATTATAAGCAATAAAATAAACAAAGCTACCCTCATTACAAAGATGTAAGAATAAAATTGAAAATACATAGAACATCTCTAATAAGAGCCATGGGAAGGTGTCAAAGAGTGGAGGATCCAAATAACAATGAATTATGGAAATTCTCTAGTATAATTTTGAAAAAGATAAAGCAATTTTTGAAGTCTTGAGATCCCTAATTGAAGAATTTTAGAAGAATAAAATAAGGGTAGATCACCCAATAAAATAGATGTTTTAAGAAGGAGGATTGGTAGTCAGGTCCTTGATCCACATCCAAAGAATTTTTGGATATGATTCAGACACATATTTTTTCCAAATTTTAAGAGATGTATTCTCAAATTAGAATTAGTCAATGATATTTTGAGATGGTAAAGCCTTTTTATGTCAAAATAAATCACACACATATAACTTGTTGTTGTAGAGTACATATTGATTTTTATAATTATTATAATGTTCAATGGGAACTTGGTGAAGAACTGTATGATTGCCTTAGAAGCTTCATCCAATATTATGCCAGTGGAAATAATGAAAGAAATGGGATTGCAGATAAATAGTGCATATGGAAAATGTTATTCCATGTAATTCAGAGAAGTACCTATCATTTGAGTCATTAAGGATGCTCCTTTCAGACTTGTTTCCCTCCTTGATAAAGAGCTTACCATGAGTATCACAATGGTGGACATTCCACCTAACTATTAAATGTGTTATCAAGAAAGTGGAGTGCATCCATGGGAGGAAGCATGTAGTGTGATATGTCATGCTACCTTTCTAATTGAAGGCAAGGATATCAAGCTCATTAGGGAGCTAAGAGATCCACACATGATAGAGTACATTGCCCATAAAGATATAATCCATTTTGTTGATATTGGTATAGATAATGTTAGAATAGAATAGTTACAAGAAGAAGAAGACAAGCAACCTACACCTTTGGAGAAGGAAATATTTCAACAAGAAAATAATGATGAGTTGTGGACCATTTATTTTGATGGTTCTTGTTCAAAGTAAGGATCGGGTGCAAGAGTAATTATTATCTCTCCTAGTGGTAAAACACTCAAATTTTCATTTTATTTGTTGTTTGGATTCACAAACAACATTGTTGAATATGAAGATTTGTTGTTGGGATTGATATTAGTCGATAAGCATGGAATTAAGAAGTTGAGAGTCATTGGTGACTCAAAATTGGTTGTTTCCTAGGTCAGATCTAATTTTTCATCAAAGAATAAAAGATTGAAATAGTATATAAATGTTGTCTAGGATTCCATTGAACTATTTGATGCTTTCAATATTGACTAGTTAGATAGAAATAAAAATATTGTGGCAGATTTACTGGCCAACATTTCACTCCAACCCTAGATGATATAACATTTGTAGGCATCTCAAAAGTGAGGTGCAAACAAGACCATCAATTCCTGAAAAAATACAAAATTCATAAGCCTTCAAAGATGATGAAGACATATTGAAGTTCTTGCAATGCATAAATTAGTAGGAGAGTTGGGAATTTGATTTTGGGGTATTTTTTGAGGTGGTAGATGGAAAGGAAATTGTGTTTGGAAATGAAGTAATCCAACTTAAGACTAACAATATTCTAAAGGGTCTGGTAGCCTTAAAAAGGGTTTTTAATGGTCCTGATAAAAGAAACACCAAACAAACATCCACTCATCAAGAAGATTTAGAAGTGAATTTGGGTATATAAAATACCCCAAAGAAGGTATATGTGGGCAAGAAAATGAAGCCCCAAGTTAAGGAAATGTTGATTGCTTTAATCAGAAAATACATGCATGTGTTTTCCTAGTCATATGGTGACTTGAAGGCCTACAAAGAGGATCTGTTTCAACATGAAATCCCCCTTAAACTATATTCTAAGCCTTTTAGGAAAAAGAAAAGTCCTATCAAACCGACTCTGGCACCAAAAATGCAAGAGGAGCTTATGAAGTTAAGAGATGTAGGAATCATCAAGCCAGACACTCAACCTAGGTCTCAAACCTTGTGCCAATGAGGAAGAAAAATGGTGACATTTGACTCTATGTTGATTACAAAAATCTAAATGTGTCATCTTTGAAGGATAACTATCCATTACCTAATATGGAAGCCATGTTACAAAAGGTGATTGGATGTGAACTATTGTCTATAATGAATGGTTTATCTAGATATAATCAGGTTAAGTTAAGGATTTTGAGAAGTATAAGATTGCATTCACAAATCCTTGGGGCACCTTATATGTTTATGTCAGAATTCGTTTTGGCTTGACAAACATTGGTGCCACATTTCAAAGGGCTACAGATGTAGCCTTCTCAGACTTTATAAAAATCTTCATGGTAGTGTATCAGGATGATTTGAAAACATACTCCAAGAAAGAGGATGATCACTGTATGCACCTTGAGAATATATTTTCCAAAGCACTAGAGTATATAATATCCCTCAACCCTAAAAAATGTCTTTGGATTCACTGAAGGAAAATTATTAGGACATATACTGTCAAAAGAGGGAGTAAGAATAGATCCAGAGAGAGTGGCAACCATTGATAAGATTCCTCAACCAAAGAATGCAAAATGAATTCAATAATTCTTTGGACTACTCAAATTTTGAGAAGGTTTGTAACAAATTTTGCAAAACATACCAAGTCAATCTCAAAAATGTTGAAGAAGGGAGAGAAAATAATGTGCAGTGAAAAATATAGCAAAGTATTTCAGAATATAAACAAAGCTATAAAGGAAGCCCCAATTTTGAAATCTCTTAATTTTTCAAAACCATTTCAGTTATTTTCTTTCACTTTCTTTCACACAATTTCTATAGTACATACTTTTACAGAAAAATGATGAGGGATTTGAGAAACCTATTTCTTTCTTTAGCAAGTCTTTGTAGACTACTGAATTAAAGTATGATATGACTGAGAAACAAGCATAGGCTTTAGTAAAGGTTGTTAATAATTTTAGAACATATCTAGTTGGTGCCACAATAATTGCATACACGTCTAATGTTGTTGTTAAAGACATCTTCACCCAACAAGAAGTCACAAGGAGTGCTAGATGGATCAACCAAATCCATGAATTCAACATTGATGTACAAATCACCAGGTTGGTCAGAGGTCAAGTGTTGGCTAAGTTGGTGGTAGAATCAAACTTGGAAACAAATCAAATAAATAAGGCTGATTATGTTGATGTCTCTCCTATATGTGACATGTAGACAAGTGGTCGGTATAGACACATAGTACATTACTTGTAGAACATGTCATGTCCTAAGGGATTAACTGATAATGAAAAGAGAATGTTGAAGCTACAAGAAATTAAGTATGTCATTGTGGATAATGAGTTGTGGTGGAGAAACGTGGATGGAGTTTTGTTGAAATGTGTTGATGGCAAAAAGAATCTCAGAAATCTTGAAAAAAATGCACAGTGGTGTATGTGGTGGCCACTACATAGCTAAATCAAATTCTCACAAAAAATTTGGTGGCCAACCCTATTCAAAGATTCACACAAAATGGTCAAGGAATGTGATGCATACTAGAGATTCTCAAGAAAATTAAAATTCTCAGGGAATTTTCCTCTTAGATAGATTACATTCCAAGCTCCATTCCAACAAGGGGGATAAACTTCATTGGAGAAATCACAAAAAAATCCAGGGGAGAACACTCTTGGATACTGGTGGCTACTGATTATTTCACAAAGTGGGTTGAATAAATCCCAACAAAGAAATCCACAAGTAAGGTATTAAATGATTTCTTACTAAATAACATCTTGATCAGATTTAAAATACTAGAGAAAATCATCTCAAATAATGCCATGTGATTTATATTAGATGAATTCAAAAATCTTTGTGATAAGCATGGAATTCAGATATCCTACTCTTCTCCCTATCACCCATGGGGAAATGGTCAAGCATAGTCAAGCAACAAAATCTTGATGAAAATTGTTAAGAGAGTAATAGAGAAGAATAAGAAATCTTGGAACTCTAAATTGAAGTTGGCTCTTTGGGAAGACAGGGTAACAGTCAAGAAGGCTACTGGATAGTCTCCATTTTGTTTGGGATATGGAATTGAGGCAAGGTTACCAACAAATAACCTTATGAAGATGTACAAGTTCATTCAAGAGTATGATGAGGACATCCATGATGAAATGTAGCACAAAATAAATGTCTTGACTGAACTGGATGAGACAAGAAGAGAGGCACAATAGAAAAATGCAAAGATACAATTGTAGGTAAAGAATCTATATGACAAGAAGGCCTCTTCAAAGAAGTTTGAGGTAGGAAGTATGGTATTGTTGTGGAACTCAAGATCTAAATACAAGGGAAAGCATGGAAATTTTGAAGCTTTATGGTTAGGCCCTTATTTGGTGAGCAATACTCATGGAGAAGACTCATACTTCCTATAAAGTTTGAAAACAAGTGAATTTTTGGAGCTACAAGTACATGGACAGTTCTTGAAAACATACTTTTCATAGAGTATGATCTTTTCCACGTACACTATATTGTAAGTAAATGTTTGTAAATAGGTTTTCTTTGTTTTGGTTCTGGTTTGGTTTGTCTACCTAGTCCGGGTATGTCTCAGTTTTTGTTCTTTGTGCTTGGTCTACTTCACCAGGAGATTATTGGGATCTCACTTTGTTCCTGCTAAACAAAGGTCCCCAACTATAGCCACTGATAGGACCCTTCAAAAATATTCCTGATTCCCTGTTATGTATTTCAATTTTTTTTGAACCACATGGTTTTATGCTATAATATTTATGGTTTATCAACTTTTCATAGAAAAAACTTAATTTTTTATGCCTTAATTAATTTTAATCCATTTCATCATTGAACTATTATAGTCAGTCTCTAATCATCTAAGTCACCACTTGAGTCATTATGTTCATATGTTTACCAACTCCTTATGCCTTATGTTATCGACTTGTCCCATTGTGTGGAAAATATTTTATATTATGGTCTGAGGTGTTAAATATTTTGAGGGGTCATGTTTTCTCGAAATATTTCTCTCATGTCATAATTTTGGCTTGCGTGTTAGGTTTTATAAAGTCTTGTTCATCCATGTCACCTAGGCGGCCCCTTCTTCAAATCAACTTATTCGGCATGCGTGCAATTATTCTCACTTAAGTTGCTCTATCGCAAGCCTTATATGCATCACACTTTTTTTTCCCACCACTGGTTTCAAATTTATGATATGTGTTGCCTTTGTTAATCCCTAGATCACATGTATTTCTTGCATTGAATTTTCACTAATGCTTTCTTAGACCCTTTGTGTGATATCCATTGTCTTTATTAATATCTTGCATCACATATATTGTTTGCATCACAACTTTCTCATTACCCGCCAAACTCTTAGGAGTGATATGTGAAGGTACCATTGATATCAGCTTACAGACACATGTTCAAATCTTGTTTCAACACAGTAGCTTCTTGCATCAAAAATTATATTTCTACTTGCTTAATGCTTTGTGTGATATGTGTTATCACATGGCTTCTTTGCATCACACTTATGAATTTACTACCTTAACACCAATTTATAATATGTGATGGGTTTCATGGAAAAGGGAAAAGGAGAGCATGCCTAAAGAATATTCTATATATAGGTGTCACCCATCGAGTGCATCACATACATCATTTGTATCGATGATTGCACTCTTTAAAGTAAAGAGAAAGAAGTGATATGTGCTCAAAGCCTTTTTCTATTGTTTCATCACACAACTTTGGAGCATCATGATTATCAACTAAGGAAGTTCATCAACAAACACAATGTGTGATGGAAAGATAAATGATATACTATTGAATATTCTTTACATTGTGGTAAGCCTTCACATCACTATTTCATCTCAACAATTTCAAAACTCATCTACTATAATTCAAGGCCATGTTGACTATTTTCAAATGTTTTGACCTCATAATAGTTGTTGATTCACCCATGCCATCTAAAAATCAACGACTAATATTCAAACTTAATATTGGTATGTGTGAACTCTCAATTCATGCATATGAGTAGTAGTGGAAAAATGTAATGCTCACTATCAAATTTGAAGGCCTTTCTCCATTATAAAGCCATGATTTTTTAATTTTAAAATCATAAAAGAAATCTAGAGTAAAAAAATTCAAATATTTTCAAGCTTTCAAAGATGAATTAGGGTTTTTATGTCACCATAAAAAAAAGTGTTGGTGTGAATAAATGTCTTGTACCTATCTAATTTCTTCAATTAGGAATTAGGGGACATACTCACATGTTAAGTTTTTTTAGGATATAAGATTCCTTCTAGAAGTCTTAGTTGGATTTTCTAGAACTTATCTTATCTAGTTTTTATGAATGATCCCTAGGTAGTTAGGTTGTTAGTTGTTACATGTTATAGGATTAAGACACTTTTCATGATCTTGTATAATCCTATCTCTCACCTTTCCTTTATAAGAAGGGCCTTTCATGTACATTGTATTCAATCATATATTCAATTTTGTATTATTTCATCTATTATTGTAAATTTATGCTCTTTATTTTCTCCTTTGTATAAGGTGTTTTTGGTTTTGTAGGTGATCCTAGAGGCTTGAGTCCTTGAGTGACTCTAACATGGTATCAGAGCTTCAAATCTACGAGCCCCTTCTCAAATTTGGGAGATAATTATTCCAGAGTTTTTTCTATGGTACAAATCTTGGTGGATCTTGAAAAGCTGAGTATGCTCTTTTCTTGCATCAAATGATGACCTGGAGAATCATAAAAACTTGATAGAAAATACCAAATTTGGGGTTTTTTCTTTGTGGATTTATATTACAGGTTTATTTTGGAGCATTTTTGTGCAAATATAAGCTCAATATTGAGTTTAGAATGTCCAAGAAATTCATATCTAGCTTTTATTTCACTCAATTTGGCCATTGCATGAAATAGTTGCAAACATGAGTTTGAAGCTTAGATCTGATGAACAATTTTTTTTTGGACACTTACAACCAAAATGAATGCTTCTATTGCATTTAGATGACCCAAAAATCCCTAATTTCATATAAAAAAAAATCATTTTTGACAAATTTGATTTTTGACATATTTTTATTTTGCTAGAAAGATATCATTGGAAAGTTGGTTCTAAGAAATTTTCAATGGTGTAGGTTATTTTTCAATTTTTTTTTGTTTAATGTTTTATTTATATCTTGAAGTCAAATCTTGTTTCTCAGCCTCCAATCTCATAACGTTTTTCTCTAGACTCCATTTTTCTTGATTCTTGTGGGATCAGGAAGGTATTGAGGAGCACTTTCGTTTTATATATAGACTTTTTGAAGATTTTTTTCCATAAATTTAGAATTTTAGTTTGAAGTTGATTTGGTACTGTTGGATACATTGTTGTAAACTTGCAAAAAAGTTTCAATTTCTTTGTGACAAAGGGGTTAATTATTTGTATTATGAGGGGAATTTTTTTAATCCTCTATTGTAATTTCTGGTCTTATCATGTATTTTCCAAAATTGGTGTCTCTAACTACACATAACTATCATGAATGGAGATATTGTTAAAATTGAAGTTGTAAAGAATCACATTTGGCACGGATCCAGAACCCACAGGAGCTACAGAAAGAAGAAAATAGATTGATAGAAAGCATGAAGCACTTGGTACTCTTCTTTTTTCCATTTCTCCAGATCTTAGATATCATGTTGCATCTTGCACACATCCTAATAAAATTTGGCCTACTTTAGAGGGTCTCTTTGGTAAGCCAGATAAAATGAGGAAATTTAAGTTGGAGAATAAATTAATGTCTCTTAATTTATTATATTTTGATAATATCCAAGACTTCTTCTCTAAGTTCAATTCTCTTAGACTGTAGTTATCTAATTGTGTGCTCACTAAAGAGGATGAATAGTTGATTCTTTCTATTCTTGATAAGCTCGGTCTTGATTATTTAGTGTTTGTTTCTACATTTTATGCTACAATGGATGCCCTTGGAAATGCATACAAAATTCCTTCTCTTGATGAATTTTCAACTCAAATCATAAGGGAACAAATAAATTTGGCACACATGGGCATATTTAAGTCTTCCCAAACTCCTGCTCTTCTTGCAAAAGATTCAAAGGCTTCAATTGGAAAAGTTAAGAAGCAGAATAAGGACCCCATGTCTAATGAGCAAGGTAAAGATTCTCCTTCACATAGCACTCATTAGTCCAATCCCTCTTCTAAAGAGGAATCATCTAGAAATAATAAGTTTAAATGTGCATATTGTAAAAGGCTAGGAAATGATGAACATAGATGTTATAATGAGAAGATTGATCAACTCACACACCTTCTTCAAAATAATAACATACAAATACCCTCATTAGTGTCTTCTACTTCTTCTTCTACATCTTATTCGATAGATCCTTCATCATCTCAGTCAAAGAATATAGGATCTACTAATGGGCTACACAAAATGAAAGGACAAGTACTCTTGGCCTCAACAAGTCCCAAATCTAATAGATGTCTTATTGATTATGAGGCATCTCATTATATTGCATCTTCTATGGATATGTTCTCTTCTTTTGAGTCTTGTAATTCACCTCATATTTTGATGGGTAACAATACATATATGAAGGTAAGTGGGAAGGGTTCTATTAACATGGGAGAGGGTAATTTTAATTATGTGCTTTGTGTTCCTTCTTATTCCACCAATCTCCTTTCTCTTTATCAAACTATACATGGTGGTCAAGGTAAAATAGTTGAGTTCACTCCTTATAGATTATATAAAAGGGAATTGGAGACTAGGAATATTGTTGCTATTAGGATGGTTGATCATTCATCTCATTTGTATTTTTCTTCAAAATAAGATAATATTCCTTTGACTGCATATAACACTCCTTCATCAAGTGTGAATCATGTTTGTGAGGTGAAGTTTGGCCATCTAAACCTTGGTATTCTAGAGACCAATGTTGAGATTCCTACTCCTCCACCTCCTACTTCTTCAAATATCAATGCTTTCATTCAAAAAAATGATCATAGTTTTTCAGATCTTTCTTTGTGGGATGAATATTTGACATGTATTTCTAACTTGTTTGTGGAGTCTCGTACTGCAGATTTGGAGGACACACTTGAGGGGGTTTCTCTCCTCTTTAATGGAAATTTTAGCACAATTGTTATTCCATATTCTTTATCTTTAGAGATTTACATTCATGAGTCTTATCGTTCCCTTGATTTTTCATATTTCTTGGTTGATTTTGACCATGATTATGTTGTGACTTATTCAAGCTTGGAGACTCCTACTTAGTTTTTAGAGGAATATATTTTAAGACTTCATCCTTCCTCCTTTCAATTGGATATGGATTGGATTCTTCATCGACCTATGGTTTTTTTTCTTTCTAAGGGAATATGTGTTTCTTGTAGAAATTGGATCATGTTTTATTTTTAGGCATTATTCATTGGCATTGTGGATTCTTCATTATAGGGGAGATATCTTGTCTCTCTTTTTCTCTCTAATGAGGGATCATTTATTGTATATACATGATGGATGTAGTTCTTGGGGGGTATTATTAAGTCCTCCATACATCATCTTGTTTGTTTCTTTTCTCTCTTTTGGAGAGGAGTTTTGTCCCACTAGGTTTTCTCATTTTCTCTGTTTGTAAGAGATTGATTGCATTTGATTTTTAAATGGGTACCTAACATGGCCTTGTAGATAGGACCCATCTTCATCTTCATTGTCATATTTGCATATTTTTCATAATAATATTCTCCCTGAGTTGCACTTAAGGGGGGGTGTTGGTGTGAATAAATGTCTTGTACCTAGCTAATTTCCTCACTAGGGAATTAGGGGACATATTCACATGTTAAGTTTACCTAGGATATAAAATTTCTTCTAGAAGTCTTAGTTGGATTTTCTATAAATTATCTTATCTAGATTTTATGCACGATTCCTAGGTAGTTAGGTTGTTAGTTGTCACATATTATAGGATTAAGGCACTTGTCATGATCTTGTATAATCCTATCTCTCACCTTACCTTTATAATCAAGGCCTTTCATGTACATTGTATTCAATCATGTATTTAATCTTGAAATATTGCATCCATTACTGAAAATTTATGTTCTTTATTTTCTCCTTTGTAGAAGGTTGTTTTTTATTTTGTAGGTGATCCTAGAGGCTTGAGTCGTTAAGTGACTATAACAACAAGTACTCGATTTTCCCTAATTTTATCAAATTCTATGAAAATCCACAAGTTTCATTGCATATAATTATGGTTTCTACTGCATATAATTAAAAAACCCCATAATTTGGCTAAACCCTAGAATTTATTATCTTCTCCAAATATCATAAATCAAAATGAGTCAAACCGTCTCTAAGTTCACAAAATAAATATCTTTAGATGAAGACCTCATTACACAATTTCCTAGATCCTCTAGAAAGTTCAAATTATCACAAGGGTCTAGAATTCTATTGAAATATTTAAATGAGTATGATGTTGGTTGCAGAGATGCAACACTTTCGATGAATAAATGGTCTTTTTCTATTATCGATATACAAGGAAATTGTCTAAAAGACCCATTTCACATATCTAGGAATTTGAGATGGGAAAGATCATTTCTCCTAGTGTATTCATTAATGTGGAATTTCTCATAATCATTGCACAAAACTATAATATTGATACTATGGATGTTATTTCCATTAATGAGAGTGAATTGATTAGAGTTGATAAAATCTTAATGTAGAGGTCTTCAATTTAAATACAATTTCCAAAAAAACTCATTAATTTTAGTGTGTTAAACAAGGAAATTAGAAGGATAGGGTTATTTATAGGTTAAATTGGCTACTAAAAAAATAAGGGGCACATATAGGATACTTATTAGGCTTTCTCCTATAGAAATGGAAGCATTTAGTGAGGAAATATTTAAATATTAATTCATCAAAACTTACCATGGCTTGTGTCAAGTTTTAGGAATGGATGTCAAGGCATGGATTTTCATCCCTCTGGTGATGATAGCAATAGACATTCAAAATATTGGAATCAATAGAGAGTTTGGTTTTGCAAATTTTATTGTTGATTAAATGCATAAGAAATTGGTTGCAATGAAGACTAGTGGGAGAGTGGTGGAATTTAGATGGCACGATGATAGAACCCCTCTCCTAGTCCAATGTTGGACTTATATTTGGGATATGCATTGTCAAAATGAAAATTATGAATCATTTAAATAATTCTAAGATATATAGGTGTTGAACAACAATTACTGCCTAAGGAAATTATTGATCTCCTAAGGCCAAATGACAAGAAACCTAAGTTGGGAATCATTTATAACATGAGAGATTGGTTTTTACATGAGAATTCTATAGTGATCAGAGTGTATGGGTCTCCTATGAGACCTCATATTTTTCCTAGGTCTATGTCACCAAGGCTTGCATATATGGAAATAATTTGGTAGTTAAATGAAACCGATAAGTTTCATTTAAGGAGGTATAAAAATGGGTCATTTTTCCAACATATTTGGTATTTTAAGGAATCATTTGTACTAACAAGATCCATTGGAGCTTCTCTACCCTATTTTTTTATTTTATTGGATGAATCTTGACTCAAAAGGGAATTTGACCCTAAAAGCTTCATTGGCCCAATTAGAATAAATGCTAGATTAGGAGTTTGGAATCACAAGGTTGTATTTGAATAATATACCATCATAAATAGTTTGATAGTGTGGGAGGTGAAGAATAAGAAGAAAAAATGGGTAAGTATTTGGAAGGGATAGGAACAAAAAAATAAATAAAATCCAAATTATTGAGGTGTGTACTTTGAAATATAGGATTCTATTGTTAGGGTAAAATTCATGTCAGAACTCCTTGGCTTATAAGTCACCCTCAAGGAAGCTTGAGGAAAGACCATATGATGACACTAGCCCTCAAGAGATTGAAAGCATATACCAAGTGGAATGAGGGCCTAAAATTCCTTAGGTGTCTTAGATACAATAAGAAAATGAGGAACCTATAGTTTTAGTTGCTCCCTCTATAGAGAAATAATGGAGAAAGAGAGAATCAACAAGCCATCCATAACTTGTGGATTATTCTATTGATGTGGAAGAGCCAGTAGAAACTAAATATGTTTCTAAGAATATAATTGGTGAGGAAGAATTTGATCAAGTTTTTCATGTTGTCTCAAGGGTGAAAATCCATGGTATTCCCTGGGATAGGCTAAAAGTTAGCATTAGGGATGAAAGAAAATAATAGAATGAACATAAGAGCCTTTTCATGCACCCAATTCATCAGTGATGATGAATTTGAAAATTCAAAGTAATTCAAATATTTATGTTGAGAATAAAAAGAGAATATTCTATGAAAAAATAGTTCAACCCAAGAAAGACGTTGACCCCTCATGGGTAGAGAAAATAACTTAGGATATCTTAAAGGAAGACTAGAAGTAGAATTTAGGGTTAATAACGCAACTCCTAATGAGACAAGCAAAATGGTGTATGATAGTGGCATAATATTATTTCTAGAATGGGATATAGCTTCACCTATATCCCTTGATAGATTATGATTCCTTTACAACTAAGGACTAAGATTAAGAAGCTTAGTTTAAGTTTGATTTTAATGAAAAATATGAGACTTAAGCAATCAAAATTTGGCACCATCAATTGATAATTTATTGAAGGAATATTATAAATTTGTTTAGAAGTACCATTGTTATAAGGGTTTTTGATGCATCCCTAGTTAAAGTTGCATCTCTTATAAACAATTCTACACTTTTTAGTGAAGCTGCCATTAAGAGAATACAAGCCAACTATGATAAATTACAAGAAAATTATCAAAAGTCACTAAATCAATATATAAAGGTGCAAAGTTTTCTTCCTTCTCCCTAGGGAGAATCTACCAACATAGTAACAACTCTAACAAGTTTAGTTGACTTGTCTACATAGGGAAAGGATGATCATTTAAAAAAATAAAGGAATTAAGGGAGAAACTAAAGCACAACAAGCTGGATTCAATGGTATTCAAGGATGAAGCCCAAAAGGTTGCTACAAACACAATTGATGATATCTTGGGTCATAAATTATCCAAAATTTTGTACAGGTTAGAGGATTCCTAGGGGCTATTTAATAATTTGAAAAATTATTTCATCAAGCATACCCAACAAATGGATTCCGTACAAACAATTCATGGTGTATGGATTCCAAGGGCAACATCTATCACTAAAGATGAAAAGATTGTAAAAATTGACAACAATGCTTCCAAGGAAAATGTAGAGACAAATGAAGTTATTGGGATACTAGGGGAATTTCTTCTTTTCAATCTAGAATAGATATACAATTAAGAAATAAATTGAAAATGTTTAATGCATCAGGGAAGAGATTAATGCCTAAAATTTTACATGATTTTGGGATAATTAAACCTTTATATGCTTGGAAGGGAGAGTTTGGGACTGTGATCCCAACCATGTGTTATTTTATTTGTTCAAGTGGTAATCCAATCCAATTTTTATTAAGCAATGTAATTTATGAATTAATAAAGTTAGAATCTAAATTTATTAAGGAGACTACGGAAGTTATGGATTCCAACTACAATGTCAATAACAATAAGGTCCAAAATATTGGCCAATAGAATTTGATTGTAACTCATGGCTTGAGAAATACAATGAGTATATGGGGTGGCATATTCATCATTAGTTGCAACTTACACAATGAACTCATGGTGGATTCTCAAGTGCATTTTGTCTTATCTAAAGCAATTGTAACATTTTTGTCTTATTATCTAAACAATTCGTCAAATGAAAATGTAACATATTTTTTTGAGGATCTTAGCTTTTTGCTCCCTTGTTTTTATTAAAGGGAATTTTGAGCTTATTTTTGGGATCCTTGAGAATATAATTTTGGGATGAGATAGTTTGGTCTTAGCAAGTCTTAGCTTTCAAAAAAAAAAACTATAATTTTTTTTATAACATCAGTATACAGTTTGAATTTGTTAGAATTGTGAAACAAGCACAAAACCACAAGCCACAAGATCAAACAACAAACAAATACACCTTCCACACAATAGATTTGAAAACAATATATGCAATATTCCTCAATAAGAAAAATCTACAGAAGCAAGATACTTTCAAGAAGATATGAAAGCTCAAGATAATTACAATGAGGGTTGAGTGCTTATAAGAGAAAAACCCTAAATGAGAAAGGGATCAAATCATGACAAGTGTCAACATCACATGAGATGAGACATAATGATCTAATATTAGATCAACTAATAAAAGCATAAAATCACTCCTAATTTTAGCTTAAGTGCATGAGAATAAACTAGACTAATAATCAATTAAAGATTAATTAATTATTAGCTAATGCATGATAAGTCTAAAAAAATTGAATCATATTTAAGTGATATTCATCAACACTTGTATCTTATTTTATACAAAATATTTTTTGAACCAATATAATAAAAAAAATTGAGATTCTATATTATACATTTGTTATAGTAAATATCATATTGATGGATTCTATTCAATGAGTAGAATAATTACTTTCAATTAAATATTAGGATTTTTTATATGAATTGGGATTTGTAACAAGAATTGTGTTATTGAAAAATAGTGGGTTATATTATTATAGGGTAATGGTATATGTAAACCCTCAGACTTGTAATTAGATTTTTGGTAAAAGTAAATTTCATGATTCTTGACTTTGTGATAGGATAAGGCATCGGTCCGGGGATAATTTCAGTATAGTATCAAAATATATACAAAATTATAATATTTTTTAGCTCCTTGTTTAGTTTTAGTTATATTCTTACACCACAATCTAAGAGAGTTAAAGGATTAAATGGATGGGATGAATTTTATGTGTCATACTCCTAACAATTTGCGTAGGAAATTAATCTACCGAATAAATCATCTATTCTGGAATTTGATATGCTTAAGTGGTGTATGTGAAGGGAAACCCACCTTGATTTTGTAGATCCTAAAGTATAGAAGGATTTTTGAAATCCTTGTTCATTGTCCATTGACAAAAGAAATTCTTGATAATAAGTATCTTACCTTTAGATAAATCAAAACAATCATCTAGAAAATAAAATAACCAACATCGTGCACATCATTTGAATATGAGAGTTGGAACAGATAATTAAAATTTTGATCTCTAGGGGAGAGGAGTGAACATTCTTAGTTGTCCATCTTAGACTATAGAAATTCATATGCAATGGTTATGATAAATTAATAGGAGCTAGATATCATGTTGTGAGCATTAGAGGACTCAAGAAGAGAAAATTTCCACGACAAGGCAAATGGAAAAGGACAGGTATGGATAACATAAGGGTAGTCCATAACAACTTAATATATAGAAAAAACCAAAAACAATGTTTGAAGGTTTCAATATTACCACATAAAGGACAAGAAGGAGGACAATGGAATTTAAGTCGAATTTTGACTAGTATTTTTGCATTTAGAAGTTTCCACATAATGAGTTGGGATTGAGAGTTGGCTTTAGCCTTGCAAATTTGAAGGTTGATTTTGTTCCAACTAGATCCATTGAGGTTACATTTCCAAATAGAGTTAAGTTGGTGTGTAAATTATAAGTAAGGTGTAAGCTAATTATAGATGAATTTGAGAGGAAAAGATCTAATTTTTCTGCCATTAGGCCACCTCCAATACTTGAGAAAGGTAAAGTGACGATTAGAAGACATTAGAATAGAGAGATTAGGGGGCATATTGTTTTGCATTTCCATCACAACGACCTTGTCTATATAACTTAGATGAAATTAAATCTTAAGTTGATGTCATGATTTCCATGTGAAGCTAGAAGGATCCAATAAGTTTATGAACACTTGGATACCTATCTTTAGCATGTGCTTAGATTTGAACCTAGGAATCATCGCTAAGAATAGTTTATTTCTTGGATCAAATGATTCCACCATATTGATTTAAGGAAGCTAAGGTAGCAAAACAACTTCTTATACTAATATTGAGAGGAAGATAATACGAAACTTTATAGATCCTTATAACATATCCTGCATACCACAAAATATTGATTTATGTGGGAAAACCCTTTTGAGAGAAAAACCCCACACTCCGAAACCCACCCAATAAATTATTCAGAAACCATGTAGATTGCAATATACTTGTAGAGTGACCTTCTCACAAGAGTGTCATAGGAGTATCACCAAGTAGAGATCTAGAGGTAACAAAACCACTATCATACTCTCATAGTACATCAATTTACATATCCATAATACAATACCATCATAAAATAGGGTTGTCTTATAGGGCATGACAAGCCAAAAAAATATCTATCATCAAATTTGAATCTAATGATGAATGTTCTAGATTTATAATAATAAAATATACATAAAATGTGAATTTCGAGGGTTTTTCCCTTGAACCCTCATTGGGACGCATGGCCCCTGAGCCTTTTAGGAGGGCGTACTACCCTGCACCCCCCTCCCCACACTTACCTATCTATAGTATCAATTTTATAATTGCAAGGTTGAGACACATTCTCCAAATAAATATCTCACTTCTCAAACACATTGTAAGAGAAAGGAGAGGAAGTATAAACATTTCCTCTTAATTTATAGGGGCCAAAAGGCCTAGAGAATCTGAAAAAATATGAAATTTTATGTGTTCACAGGTTTAGTTAAAGAATCAACAACATTCATCAAAATATCTACCTTAACTAGCTTCACCTTACCAGCTTCAATCATATCTCTAACAAAATGATATTATACATCAAATTTCTTGGCCCTAGCATGAAATCTTGGATTCTTGGCTAGACAGATCACACTCTTAATGTAACAATAAATTAGTATTGCACCTTGTTTTATTCCAATATATGAACAAATTCTCTTAAGCCGAATGACTTCTTTACGAGCATGAGTAGATTCCATATACTCAGCTTCAATAGTGGGTAAAGCAACCACAACCTATCACTTACTCATCCAACTAATTGCACCACCAAATATAGTAAACACATAATCATTGGTGGATCATCTACTATCAACATCATCTACCCAGTTTGAATACATATAACCATGAATATCAAGGGAAATCTTATCTTTAGTCAAATTACTATTAAAACACAAGGAATACTATGATTTACCACACAAATATATAAAGAATATTAACTGCACCCCAATGAACTTTACTAGGATTAGACATATATCTAGAAAGAAATCCCAATTCTTGGGCAATGTCTGGTAAAGTACAAACCATAACATACATCAAACTTTAAAGTACACTCTGGTAAGGAACTTTTCTTATGTCTTCCATCTCTATTGGGGATGTTGGAAAATATAAAATAGGTAACCAACTCAAAAAGGAACACACAATGGTATGCAATCCTACATGTTGAACCTTTATAAAATTTAATCAACATACTTAGGTCAATCCATAGCTTTATGTTCACTCTGTCTCTTCTAATTTTCATCCCAAGACTATGTCTAGCTACACCAAGATCTTTAATTTCAAATTTAGTTGCAAGTTGAGATTTTAGTTTTGAATCATACCTTTCCCTTTACCAATAAATAAAATATCATCAACATATAATGTAATAAATAGGAAATGATCATCATCAGTTTTATAACAAACATAATGATCTTATTTAGAATTCTCAAATCCAAAACTCAACACATATGTATCAAATTTTTAGTACCATATCCTAGGGCTTTGTTTTAGGCCATACAAAGATTTCTTCAATTTTCAAACCAAATTATTTTTGTCTTTCACCATATAGTGCTCTGGTGTGTCATAAAAATATCCTCATCCAAGTCACCATGATGGATAGTTGTTTTCACATCCATTTTTTCAACCTCTAAATCATAAGCAACAATAATAGAAAGTAAAAATCTAATGGGTTCCATTTTCCCAACAGGATTAAATATCTCACCATTATCAACACATTCAAATTGAAATTAACCTTTTGAAACCAAACTTTCTTTGTAATTTTCAATACCTCCATTTAAAATAATATTTTTCTTGAGCACCCATTTGCACCCAACAAGGTTTTGTCCTTCAGGAAATGATACAAGAGCTTATGTATCATTTTTTTCCAAAGCTGGCATTTCTTCATCTATAGTAATCTTCCAAAATTCTACATCATTCATATCTAATGTATCTTCTACAAATTTTTGTTCATCCATGTTAGTATTTAAAGAAAAGTACATCTCCAATCATCAAGTGAATACCTTTTAGATGGTCGTCTATGTCTTGTAGACCTAAAAATAAGTTGAGTTGGAGGTTCTTCCTTCTCTTCTGAAGAGTTGGAGCTAGATGTGCTCTCCTCAACTTCTTGTCAATCTAGGGGCCTTGATTCATATTTCTTAGGTGTAGAAGAAATTTGAATCACATCTTCTTGTTTGCTCTGTTTCAGTTATAATGTAATAGAAGAAAGCTTAGTTTCTCTAAAAATAATATTTCTAGTATATATTACCTTTTGTGCTACAGGATCCCAAATCTTGCATCCTTTCACACCATATTTATATAAAAATTAAGATACTTTTAATATTCTTGTTCTCCAACTTTGTTTTCTTCTCCCTTGCTACATGTGCATATTCCAAGTGAAACCAAAAATACATAAATGTATTAATGAAGGCTTGCAATTTGACCATTCCTCTATAGGAATCTTATCAACAAGATTTGATGTAGGAGACCTATTAATTAGGTAACAAGAAGTGAAAATAACTTCATCCTAAACCCTTTGTTCTAGACCAACACCACTCAACATAATCCTATCCATCTTCATCAGTGTCTTGTTCATTATTTCTACAACTCCATTTTTCTATGGAGAATATGGATTTGTATTTTTTCTATGAATTCCAAAATCTTTAAAAAATCTATCAAAATAATTAGAGAAAAATTCACTACCATTATCATTCCTCAAACATTTTATTTTATTTCCATTCTACAACTCAACCATTGCTTTAAATTCTTTAAATCAACTAAAAACTTTATTTTTACTCTTTAGAAAATATACCTGTTTCCTACTATAATCATCAATAAATGAAACATGATATGTGGATTTTCCAATTGAAGGAACATCTATAGGAACAAACACATTAGAATGAATAAGATCTAACACACTATAACTATGGGTAAATTTCAAAGGTTAGTATTTAATCCAATAAGAGAAATCAAACTTTAGCTTAACTATGAAGTACAAAAGAGGGAGTAAAACAAAATAAGGAACAATATCACCAAAGCTCCTCAAGACCTCCATGATTCACCTCCATAGCCATCCTTCATTTGTTGTAATATTATGTTTTCCCTTAGATTTTGATGAGAAAATATGCATATGATTATGCCCTAGCAAATATTGAAGGATTCTTATGCTAATGCAAGTAATGAAACTAAATCCTTCATGCAATAGTAAAACCTGCAAATGACAATGTTAGCAAAATGACAATAAACTCAAAGCATGAAACTATAAAGTCAAGAGCTCATGAAGTGTAGATATCAAAATGAGGGTAAAATTTCCATTTTATAGAAATGCCAAATTTGAATGGAGGTCCAAGATTGAAATTTGGAAGATTCCCTAAGATCAATGGCCATAAATGTGGGTGACAACCCACAATTAGGGTAACAAAAACATTAGGTTAAAATTTGAAATGGAGGGTTGAGATTTGATTTTAGGAAAATCAAATCAATGGTGGAGAATGCATGTGACAAGAAGAGGTGGCACATAAAAAGAGGAAAGTGAGGAATTGTTGATGGTCAAAATAGCACAACACCGTTAAACAAAATATCTCTATTCTATTTTTCCTAAAAAAGATAACTAATCTAAAACCACCCATCTCCCAAGGTCTTTGTAGTTGGTTCTCAACTGTGTTGTTTCATTCAGTAGTCCATGCAACCATAATGTTCAAGGGGCCTGCTGGTAAAAAGGAGACAAACTACATGATGTGAACTAATCTAACATTTTGTGGGTGTAAAATAAATAGAAAAAGATAGATCAAAGCATAGAACAGTAAATCATAAATGTAAACTCCTTTCAATTTAGACATAAATTTCACAATGAGCCTTTCAAGTAACCAAGAAACTATAGAATGATATAATCCATAGAATATTTTGCACCACTATATTCATTCATAGTGCTAATTCAAAATGTGCAACCATCAAACCTTAACAATCAAACAAGAACACATTACTAGCTCATCATTAATTCACATATCAACAAACATAAAAGAATCCCATTTACAGATAACTTAATGAAATAAATTTAAATTCAGAGTCTTCTATATATTTGCATCAAATAAGAAACACATATGCCCAACATTCACTGGCATACGAATTGCTATGATTCATCAACATTATCATTGAAAAATATTCCATAAATGACAACTTGTATTGAAAACTTTGTAAAGAAAATGTATCCAAGTGTATTTTACATAAACTGTAAACATTTTTTAAATGGTAAAACTATTCCTTAAGTCTCCTCTAGGTGGCTAATCTTACTTCAATCAGTCGACCTTTACAAAATAGAGATACATTGTATATATAGACCTATTGAGCACTAATCTCTCTCGTCACAACCCATATCCACAAATCATGGGTGATTGGAATAATGTAAGAAGAGTCTTCATCCTAATCTTCAGTTGCTGATTAAAGAATCCTTGTCAAAACCTTCATTCAAGAAGGGATAGGAGAACTTGTTGAGATTGCTATTTTAGAACTGATGTCATGATCAAGGAAAATAGGAGAGGGAAACTGTCCAGTTAAGTGTAGCTCCTTGATGTTGATCTATCAAGAGAACATGCATGTAGCAACTTTAATTTTTCATTTTTTGCTCCTCCATATACTCATCATATGATTACATGTTGAAGCATATCTATATCAGGCCCATCCACCTAGTTATCTTCAAATTTTATTCTTGCCAGCTCAGAAGAGGAAAATTATTTCATATCTTTAAGCTTGATAAGTTCCCTTTTGGCAGCCTTGACTTCTTGCTTGAAATCCATGAGCTTATCCATTAATAGATCATCATCATCATCCTCTTTCTGCATCATTTCTTCAAATCTTCCACTCCATATTTCCTTGAGTCTATCAATGAGAAGGCCATCTATTTCAAAAATATCTTCATTGACAAGTATAGTAATACTTGCTCCTAGTTCTTCAATTTTCTCATTAAGATCTTTTCCTGCCTATTGCACCTCATTCATGTGAGTTAAAATGAATGAAGACCTAAATATGATGATGCTGATGGTCTTTTCCACAAAATCTACATTGTCTTCTTCCAGGATAGATTTCTCTAACAAAGTTTTCTTGGGTAGCTTATTAATATCTTTCAATTTCCTCGCATGCCCTACATATTCTTCCTCTTGTTTCTCAAGAGTTTCAACATGTGTAACCATGTCATTGACCAGTTCCAATGCTTCTTTATGAACCTTGAAACCTTCAACAAGAAAATCTTATATTTCCCAGTTCAACTTATTAATCCATCTATCCATCATTTGTACCTTATTCCTCATTTCAATTAAATTATCAACATCTTTCTTCTTCAACAGAATAGGTGTCTCTGGGGAAGTTGACTGTGAGGAAATAGGATAAGGTAAGTCCTTCAATAATTTAGTAAATTGATCAACTTGGGATTTAAGTTCATCCTTCTTTTGCTTGTCCTGGATTATTCTTGATTTAGTAGAAGAAGCCACAATATCAATCAAGTTCATCTGTTGATTTCTTGTGGGCTTTCCTAGATTAACAGTGCCTAATTGGTAATCACCTATTTGCATATCTTTCTTATCTTTGTCAACCATAGGGATATCACATTCCTCCACAAATTCTCCAACATTTATTAACCTTGTGTAATGAAGAACCCCGACTCTCTTCTTCAGCCTCTCCTTCTCTATTTCCTTGCTAATATCCTCCCAATCAAGGGGTTGTGGTTGCACTATCTGCTTCTTCTCAAGATTGAGCTTTATCCATGTAGGAGTAGCAGGGGGAGTCATTATCTATGTAGAAGAAGAGGTGGAAACAGAAATAGGTTGCCACATTGTTTCCTTAGGTTGGGAGTCAACCTCTTGTTGTTTCTATTTCTGTGCTTTCTCCTTTGCCAATTTTTCAGCTTGAGCCTTTTATTTTCTTTACTATTCAGCTTTTGTCATTCGTTCTTCTTCTAATCTCCTCTCCTCCAAAAGATGATCTCTTTGTTTCTCTAACTCCTTTACCCTTGCCCATGTTTTAGCTTCTTCTCGATCAATTTTAGCTTGTTCCTTTACTTCCATTCTTTTTAATTCCAATTCTTCCTCGTCTTTCTTTCTCCGGGCCTCTTCTATTTCTTTAAACTTATCCTCAAGGGCTTCTCTTTCTCTTCTTTGTCGTGCCTTCTCTTCTTCCAGCTGATGAATCTTTTGAAGCAAAGATAAATTTTCTCTCTCTTCCTTAGTCATTTGCTCAGCTTCCCTCTGTTGTGGTAGGAGATCTTCCTTCTCTTTTTGTTGCCTGGCCAACTCTTTAGCTTTTGTAATGTCCTCCAACTCATGTTGTTTAGCAAGTAGATCAAACTTGGCCTTGATTTCTAATTCTTGTTGTTTTTTAGCCAGTGCCTCAACTTCTTCCTTTGCATCAACTTCTTTCTATTTTGCTAATTCTTGAACTTGTTCCTTAGCATCAGCTTCCCTTCTGGCATCTTCAAATAACTTCCACCGATCCTTCGGGGTGAGAACATGTTCTTCCCCAACATTCTAAGCAAACACATCTTTAACAATATTATCATCAAAATGTGTTTCTTCTAAATCTGTGTTAATGCCATGAATTTCAACCTCAACCCCTTTTCCCTTTAGTGTTTATGATCCCTCATGAAGACTACCCATGGGTACTTCTTCACTAGGTTCTAGAGTTAGGAGAGATTGAGAAGAGAAGCCTTCCCCAAGTGTTGAAGTTTTCATACCTTGTGCTTCAAGAGATTCTTCTGCAAGTATCTCAGGAACAATATCCCCTCCAAAAATGGTAGGAGGATACTCTGATTTCTCTTTAGGGGATTCTCTCCTTTTGGTTCTTTGGTAACCTTTAGTTGCCCTTGCTTTCCTCTTCTTTGAACCTTGAGCTTTTGGTTCCTTTATTATTAGGATCACCCATTGGATGCTTCTATCCAATACAGTCCTGGAAATCTGCTTGATGTCAATGGATTCCTCTTCTTCCCAATTGATGGGGGCTAAGTCCTTGGTGCCAATATTTTCAGCTTCATATGTTGGATCCAAAGTCACACCATCATCTGACAATGTTTCAGGAATATCTTCCTTTACTCCAAATTGAATCATCCAAGGAATAGGGATTCTTTCATAATTTATCCTCCTCACATCATATGCATCCTGCAAATCCCACCAAAAATCTTATAACAAATTCTAATTCTTCTCAAACACAGTGGGAAGCAACTTATTCATTTTACGCTTTGGGTCAAAATTATTTCGAGATGTGTAGAGTCACGGCTTTAAATAACTCAACTTTTCACATGCTACTTTTGTGGCCACATTGTGAAGACAACAATATTCTCCCAACTTCATGGGAAACTTATGGCACCCAGTTTTGTGCTTACTGCTGAATTTCGCATTAACTCCTAATGCTTGATATATAAACTCCATGAGGACCATTTTATTAGTGCAACACCTTGGTAGTAGGTTAGGATTTCCATCAAACCCTGCTAACCTGAAGTAATAGAACTTGGGGTATTGGATATACTAATGTCCCCATTGAGCAATGAATGCCATAGAATCCCTACTAAATCTGAAACCAACACCACTAGTCAATCGATTGATAATAACATAAAAAAATGCATCATTGAATCTCCTATTGTGTTCTTTTGATGTTTACAGCATTAGTTGATCATAATCATTCCATGCTTTTTGCTTTTGAGGAGATTCTCCCAACACTCCTACTTCATTCAACCTCGGGAAGATACCCATCCTTGCAAATGCATATATGACATAAGAGGTCATATAAAAGGTCTTTGTTTGACTTACATTTATCATCTGATTGTGTAAACTATCAGACAAAATCATACACCAATCAAATTTATGCCTGCCATAACAGATAGCTTCAATGAATGGGAACATCCACTCCTTGAAGTATGCAAAGTCCTTTTTCCCAAACACTCTAGAGAGCATTAGGATTAGGTCACCAAATTCCTTCTTGAAATCTCCCCTTTTGGGCTAGTCAGGCATCTTAGTTAGAGATTTATTTTTAGTTCTTAACCTCTTCTTATTCATGTGGTTCTTTTTGATATCTTTGTTCTCATTGAATCTTTGTAATGCATCTACCTATGTCAATAACCTTGTATTCTTTGGAGCAAGTGCATTGAACATTAGTCTCATCATTTGTGGGGATAAGTCAATTATGACATTCCCTTGCTAATCCATGCACTATCTTGATACTACATTATAGGCTCCTGCTACAACTAAGATCAGCTTTGGGCATTGGACCAATAGAGGAAATAATATGACATGAGCAATTCAAGATTGAACTATCCTCTCTGTCCTCCCAATAACTTGCTCTACAAAATTTTCTTCAACCAACACTTCATAATCGAATATTCCCAAGTTGGTGTCTATGATGTCTGCCCACCCCGAATCTAACTTGCTGGTTGTGGGAGTCATCATTTGATGTTTATATCTCATTGTATAAGGTAGTTGTTCTAATTTTATCTTTTTGTTCTTTATTTTATTTGAACTTTCTGCCACTTGGCCTTCCATCTATGAAGTTCCTGTAGAGGCTCTTGACATCGTTCATTTCCTGCATGACAACCCAGGATTAGATCCATGGAAATTATAAAACCCAATATTAGAGAGCTCACCTTCCATGTTACTTTGTGCTTCTTCATGTAGTCTCTACATACTTAATAAAATTAACCACTCACCGGAGGTGGGACCAAGATAGGAACATCATTAGAAAGCTCTAAGTATAGGCAGGGTTGGGATCAGAGTCATCACCGAAACTAGGACCAAAATGAACTACCTATTGGGATCAGGATTGGAGTTCGAATGGTTATCGAGACTGGGATTGGATCAAAAACTAAACTTGATACATGGTGAAGCTTCAAATCCCAACCCCATTCTGACTTCGCTTTCGCTGGAGTAAAGGATGTAAATTAGCCAAAATCCCATCAGAAATAGGTTCAGAACCGAATACAAAATATTACCAACACTGTTTATGAATTGAATCCATTCTTGGATCCGGTCCCTCCTGCTATCATCAAGCATGACATCATCCTTAGAAATTTTACCTAAGCACTCTTAATGATTTAAAGACAAGGTTACCTAACGAGCCGAGGAGGATTAAAGTAACAGTACAAAATCATCCCCCATACGCTCGAGGGGAAACTAGTAACTAGGGCATAATTTTAAATTAACACGGGGCACAAAAACCCTATCAAACTTATCCCATCGACTTAGGAAATTAGGGCATCAAAACCTTAAGCATAAATCATCGAGCCAACACATGAAAAAGGATTGGACGAATGACTTAACAGATTGGAGACCTTCTAAGAACCCCAAATCCTTTGAAAATGACATCCTAAACCCTAGGGCATGGCAGTACGGACATGACCAAATGAAAAAACGACCACGATGAGAAAAAAAACCAGAAAAGACATAAAAGAAAGCAAGAAAGACATTGAAAGAAAGAAAAACAAAGAAAAAATAAACACCATGAAAATGACCAAAGATTTACAAGCAATCTCGCAAACACACGAAGAACACCAAGCAAAAACAAAAGAAACAAAAAATGACAAATGAAATGAGGCAAAAAAGGTCCACCTACCTCAAAATTCTAACATACAGGTTGACACTTGATCCAAATCCATGTATAGATGTTTTCTCTTCAACCAAATCATGTTCCTTCTTCTCTATTTCGGTTCTGGTTCATGAAAATAACTTAGGAAACAATGATGTGCCAAATTAACCTTGATTAAGTTTTAAAACTTGATTTCGCGCATGTGAGGATCCTGAAATTAATGCCATTAATAATGTTGGTCGGGAGTGGGATCATGGAGAGAACAAGCACACAACTATCGTGCAACAAAAGTAAAGTGGAGAAAACAAGAAAGCGGGGGTAGGATCGGGATCGGGACCATCCAAGGAACTTGTACAAAGTTTCTGATTTGGTTCTAATTCTAGTTTTGATTCTACCAAGGACAAAGAAAACAAGAAAAACAATGAAAGAAAGAAAACAAGGTGGAGACGAGATCAGAAGGACTGAACCCCAGACAAAACATAAAAAAGACAAAGGCGGAGGTGGAGGCAAGACGGGAGCAAAATTTGGAACTTGTAAAAGTTATGAGTTCAAGATATGTCCTAGATCCAACACCGTGAAAAGAAAACAACACGGACCAAAAACAAAAACACAAGAAAACAAGCAGGAGCGAGATCGAAACTAAGTCAAGAGATGGAACCTAAGTAAATTCCAAGTCAAGGGTCCATTCTAGTTTCGGTTCCACCAGAGAAAAAGAAAAAAAACAAAAGACTTAGGAAAAAAATAACTCCTAAGTCCCAAACGAAAAGACACAAGGAAAAGAAACAAAGGGGGAACCATTTTGACCAAAACAAAAGATGGGGTGATTATGCAAGGCATAAAAAACGGCGACTTGATTGGGAAAATTCTTTACCCATTTTCAAGATACTGAAGAATTCAGTCACCTAGAACCTTTGGTTTATGAACGTTTTACACTCAAGTGTGACTAGTCATAGAAAACAAGGTTGATCTGGAATCTTATATTTAAATCAGCATTAACAACTTCGAATCTGATTGTGTGCATGTATGGTGCATCTAGTTTTTTGGTAAAAACTCTCCCATTCTTGAAAAACTATGTTCAAGATTTAGGCTACATGAGTTGCCCCCTTTTAACTATTGTGCAATGATACCCTGGGCATAGCTTTGTTGCTAGTCAAGCATCTATAGCCCCGATGGAGATATCTCTAGTTCTCTCAAAGCATTTCTCTATTGTTGGTCAAGCATCCATAGCCTCGGTAGAGATACTTGAATTACCCTTCTTGTATTGAGTTTTTAATCATTCAATGATTATCTTTTCTTTCTCATTTCTTTAAGATTTTTTTAAGGAATTCTTCATTAGCTTTTCTCAATACTCAGATATATCAACCTGAAATTTATCGTTGAGAAATACATTAGATTTCATGACAGTGCCAAGGTTCGTATTTTTCACCAAAATTTTAAATATAGCCACCTAGAGACAAATGAACTTTTATGTAGAAAAAATGTTTTATCTATTTTGTGACAAATTCAACTGTCGTTGATGAGATCTCCTACAATATACTTGTTTGTGTTTAACCTATCAGACCATTGTACAAAAGGAACACAATTCATAAGTTATGAAATGAAAAATTTCAACAGACATACCTAAAAACAACTCAACCAACTTCTCTCCTAGTACCTCCAATATACTTCAAATAACTTCACCCATCCTTGAATTGGATAAAAAATGAATACCCCAGAAACAAACAAAGAAAGAAAACAAAAAGGACAACAACAAACACACAAACCAAAAGAAAAAAAGAATTAATTACATACAACAAAATTGATCATCAGACCCATTCATGAGCCAAAGTAGTGTTTTAGAAATTTCCCGTTGACGGGAAATGGAACAGGTTCTCTTGTTAAAGTACTTAAACAGAAAGAATTTTCACCAAGGATCTTAGCAATCTAATATGGACTAACCAAAGGAGGTCAAATTTCTAGTGATCACCTTTCCTTTCGTTAGCCTTATCCCACAACAATACTAAGTTTGATATTCTAAAGGCTTTAATATTCACTCTCTTTTCAAACCAACATTTTACAACAACTTGGTGCTTGGAAAACTATTGTAAGGCAGCGTCTCTTTGTTCCTCCAAACTCAGTAGGTGATTAAGCCTAACCTCTATCCTATCATCATTTGAATAAAATTCATGCATGAACCTGAAAATTGGTATTTCTAAGTGCATAGGAAAGACTGGGTCTTGGCCATATACCAACTTAAATGGGGAATTCCCTAAGGTGGCTTTAATATGAGTTCTATCTTCCCATAAGGAAAACCTAATTTGAGTTTGCCAGTCCCTAGGCTTACTCTCTAACAACTTCTTAATTACTTCTAACAAGTTTTTGTTAGTAGACTTTGCAACTCCATTTTCCTGTGGGTAATAATTAGAAGAATACTTCAACACTATCTTATGCTCATATGCCCATTGAATAAATTATGTAGAAGAAAAAGCAAGGCCATTGTCACATACCAGAGAAAACGGTACTCCAAACCAAGTAACGATGCATTTGTTAAGAAATTTGATGACCACCTCAATGGTGCTATTTTTACAAGGTTGGGCTTTAGTCCAGTGTGTACAATAGTCAGTTGTTGTCAAAATGAACTTATGACCTACAGATAAATTTGGATTAATCACCCCTACAAAATCTAATGCCCATTGGGTAAATGGTTTAACCTCGTATACTGATTGTAGGGACATCGTTGGATTGCATTCCTTGGATGCAGAATTCTGACATGTATGACATGTCCTCACATGTTGATGTGTATCTCAGAACACATGGGGCCAATAATAGCCTGATCTCAAGATTTGGTGTGCCATGGAATCAACTGACTCATGTCTAGTACCGTGTCTACCATGGAATTATGTAATGGTGTGCTTCACTTGTTGTTGATCAAGGCAACATAGGTAAACACCTTCAAAGTTACTTTGATAGAGAACTCCTCCCTTGAACATGTAATGAGAACTCTTCAGTCTCAGCGCTCTCCTTTGAGTGGAATTCATCCCATCTATACACTTGTTATTTAGCAATAAAAAGATCAAATCAGAATACCAAGGATCACCTATAAATGACTGCACCGTGTATTGTTGACAAGTAATCTTGGTATCAATGTTGGGAATTTCTTTAGACAAGCCTTATCCTCAGACTAGATTCATGGGATGAATTTTGAGATCATATTCGTACAAGATGGCCATTGATTTTCCTTGTCTCTCACCCAGTTCGCTTTGCATGAGAAGGGACTTGATGGAAGGGTTTGGAACTATTGCAGTGATTTGACTATTGAGAATATAATGACAAAATTTCTTGACTTCCCACACTAATGAAAAAGCCTACTTTTCCAAAGGTGGATATCAAACTTTAGTATTCTTGAATGGAGAACTCATAAAAGAAATGGGACTTTCATCTCCTTTGCCTTTTCTCTATGTCAAAATAACAACACAAGAGTGTTCAGATGCAAAATAGTAAATGTAAAAAGGCTTTAGATAATCATGGCTGGTCAAATATAGTGCCTCTGATATATATTGTTTAATCTTTGAAAAGGAATACTTAGCCTCATTAATCCATTCAATCTTAGCCTCTTTCTTCATCATTTCGTTGAGAGGCTTAACAATCTCTGAAAATAAAGTTATGAATTTACGTACAAAATTTATTTTCCCAAAAAAGGATCTCATCTCCTTTTTGCTGCTTGGCATAGTCAATTTTAGAATTGATTTGACTCTATCTAGGCCAATTGAAATTCCCCTTTCTGATATTATGTGTCCTAGAAATTTCCCTTCAGAAACCCCAAACACACACTTCTTCGGATTTAAGGATACACCATAACTTACACATTTCTTGAGAACTTTTGATAAATCCGCAGCATGATTTTCTCTATCTTTAGAAAATGTAGTTAAATCATCCATGTATATAATTATGCACTTATCAACCAAATCTTTAAATGTGACATACATTGCACATTGAAAGGTAGCTCCGGAATTGATGAGGCCAAATGACATCCTTCGGTAGGAAAATGTCCCCCACTTGGTAGTGAAGACAATTTTCATCATGTCCTCATAAATAACTAGGACTTAGTTATATCCTGAGTAACCATAAAGGAATGCCATCATTTGAGAACTGTTGACAATCTGTAGCACCTCGTCAAGAGAAGGCAATGAGTAGTTATCCTTCTCTGATGCTTTGTTGAGGTTCTGAAAGTCGACGTATAACCTGATCTCTCCACTATTTTTGCGTACAGGGACTAAATTAGCAACGCAAGTGGAATGCCTTACTAGAAATATTATTTTGGTTGAAAGAAGCTTCTACACCTCATTCTGAATTAATTTTTCAATCAGGGCATTAACTGGGTGATGCTTTTGATGGAAAGGCTTCATGTCAGGTTTCAAGGGAATACTGTAAGTTATTATTGAGGTTTCAAGGGTTTTCAAGTCCTCGTAACCCCAAGAAATGGCTGCAATATCTGCCTTCAATTCTTTTATAATTTTTCCATAGATGTGTTTCAGACAATCCTTTCCAATAAACACATTCTTTTGTAGGCTTGAATCAGCTAGATTGACTGATTCACACTTCCCTCTATCAGTAGATGTGGGTAATTTTTCACAAGCATGAGGATTTGAGTCAACTATCCTCTCCAATGCTACCATTCCCTTAGGAACGTTGTTTTTTTTTAGGATTCATGATCCCTTCTTCATCGCATATTTTTGGGTCCCATTCTCCTTGATCTCTTTTTGATTCATCAATTATTTGTCCCTCAAATACATCTGAGCTTTCCATAAAGGCAAGTATATTTTGGTCATCATCAAAGACCTAAAAAATTCTGACATTGTCAGGGATGGTTGGAATCGAGACTAAGTCTATTAGGAATCTCTTCAGTTTGGAATCTTGCATAGGTTCCAAGGTGCTTGCAGAAACAACTAGAGCATCTACAATCTAATTTCTCTCTCTAGG
This sequence comes from Sequoiadendron giganteum, assembly GCA_007115665.2. Classification (NCBI taxonomy): domain Eukaryota; kingdom Viridiplantae; phylum Streptophyta; class Pinopsida; order Cupressales; family Cupressaceae; genus Sequoiadendron; species Sequoiadendron giganteum. The sequence goes on along the minus strand of CM021102.1, from coordinate 406,196,711 downwards.
GATCAACTTGATGCCAAAAGCATCCAAGTCTTCTTTTAAATTCCATATATGATTCTGGTATGCAACTAGTCTCTTATTATGACAGGTGTACTGAATACAAACCTATTTGATAATAACTTCTAAATCTCCCATAACTATGATGGTCATCACCTTCTTCTGATGTGCAAACATGATGTGCAAACATCAGACCTCTAGCAAGTTCTTCATACTCTGCTACATTATTTGTACAACTGATCTGTAACTTGCAAGATGCAAAGTATGTATTCCCTTTTGGGTTGGTTAGTTCAATTACTGCTCCACTCGATACTTTGGACTTAGAACCATCAAATTTAAGAATCCATAGCTGATCTAAGGCTAGGATTTCTTTCTTTTTGGATACTACAGCTGGTTGTTTACAAGGAATGGATGGCGGCTCTAACTAGTTTAAGCTATCTAGATTTAGAGAGTGTTGTTCATGATGTTTATCAGTGGGTCTATTCTCATTTAAAACTGGTGTAGAAACTAGACATTGCACCTATTGTCAGATGTTTTTTGAATTGGGTATCTTTTCAAGCAGCTCCTTAGGAATTGGGAGATTATCAGGGGTAGGTGTAATGCACAATTCTTGAAATTGCTCAATTTTGTTCTAAAAATCAGAGCATAAAAATTGAGCCTGTTTATCTTGGGAAGAATCTTCCTCTTGGGTTATATTAGTTTTTGTCAGGATAGTTGCATCCTTGACTTGGAAACGAAATTGATTTGGGGGGGTTACTGGTTGAGGCTCAAAAGTCTCTTCCAACTCATAAATGTATTTAAGGATATCTACACAAGTTTGACATGTTCGCTCAAAATGGCCATCATAGTGGACTCTGCACCAATTTAGGAGCAACAAACTCCATAGATCAACCTCTTCTCCTAGAACCAACCTATCATGTTGTAACCTTCTAATCAAAAATTGTTGGTTAATAGTGTTGGTTGCATCCCTGTGTTGTGAAGGTTGTAGGGTATCGGGGTTGAATATTGAGAAGTTCATGCATTTCTCTCTCTTATATACTCCTATATATGTTTCAAAATAGGCTACCTCATTAGGATAGTCATATTCAGTAATCATATTTTTGAGATGAGGCTCACTTTCAATGCTAATTTGTTTTGCTACTCCCTTCCATGGCAGGCACATATGTGAAAATTCTAGGGATAATTAACCCCCAATACTCTTCACTAGATCTCAGCTTAGAAGCATGCCATATGTATTAGGAATATCGACAACATGGATATCCATGTAAGTTTGGATCCTTGGGTCTGACCCAACTTGTACATGAATATTTTTTAATTCCCCTACTACGTTAACCTCAGTTTTTTCTAGTTATATTACCTTCTTATGAGTTTGAACCAGACTTAATCCCAACTTCTTACAAATGGAAAAATGCATGACATTACCTGAGGCTCCACAATCCAAAAGGCAATTGTGTAGATTCTTCTCGAAGATCCTCTTGATGGTGTTTTTTGCACAACAACAACTCAGATAGAATATAAAATATCCTATCTCTCTTGAAAGGTTGATCTCTATGAACAAAGAGATAACCCCAAGGTCTCTTGGGTGTCAGGTCATGACAATGTAGTGGAACCACTCAGTGATAAATGTGAAAATGCTTGTAATCACAAAGGGACCTTACAAAAAAAATGTTGGAGACTCTAAACTTATCAGATTTTGCAATAGGGTGATACTTGAATTCCTACTTTAACCGTAGTTCAAAGAAATAGCAAAAGGTAAGGGTTTCAGAAATCCTAAGGTTGATATCACTCCTAAGATCAACAATACCAATGAAGAAATACTTGGAATGGACCAATCCCTTTAAAACTACTTTCTATTTAACCTAGGTTATACCTGCAATCTTACATAAATAGTGCAATCTTCTAAGGAATTAAATATTTTGAGATCATGGACATTCATTCAATAGAACTGGATAAATGCCCACAATTGAACTAAGCACATAAATAACAGGCACAGGTTGACCTTGCACAATATTCCCACAATGAAGAGGCTGCCCAAAGTATGAACCAGAGTTTTCTACAACACTCCAAGCATTAAATCACAAGAACCATTAAATTATTTAACTTTAAAATCTAAAATGCATTCAAACATTTCCAAGAAAATTCAAAGATAGAATAGAAACCATGCAAGACAAATCAATCCAAAGAAGGCACCAATAATACCATAATGTCTTCACTCGTATTGAATCACCAGTAATAGCAACAATTCTGATATTTTGTATTACAACACAATGCATGAGGCACCTTCCTCAAGTCGACCTGGGATCTCTACAAATCCCAATTCAGATAGAACAAACCCCACAGGTCCCATTCGCCACTAATGTCTCACCTATGCAAAATAGAAGAACGAAAACACACGCACAATGCAAGTTTGAGTATGAGCCACCGATCAACATCTGAGCTAGGCATATGAATGACTCTGATTGAGTCAAACCAGTTTAAACTTTCCATGCCATATCCACCTCGGATGAATGACCATCACGCACCCCGACCTTTCGTGTACATATGGGTTTTGTCTGACCTCGGCTGCAATATGTACCTAACTATATCCCGTGGATCTCGCAATACCTTCAAAGTACACCCAACCTTACTTCAACCCCAACAACAACAACCTGCCTGATCCAATTTGCATTGAAAAGGGCCACAATCAATATTCAATATAGCACTAAAATCTGAGTTAATGCACCAAAGCCCCTAAGGCAAGAAAACCACACACAAACCTAGGTGAAAGCAGAACCAAAACCAGACGGGAGTGAAAACAAAACCAAAATAGAAAGAGAGACAAAATAGGCAGAGGGGAAACTAAAACCGGCAAAGGTGGAACCAAAACCAGACGTGAGCAAAAAAAAAAAAGGCAGAGGTGGAACCAAAACCGGACGGGACTCGAAACCAAAACAGGCGGAGGTGGAACCAAAATAGATGGGAGGTGGAACCCAAACTAGATGGGACCCTAAGAAAAACCAAAGTATCGAGTTCAAGTCCCACCTCAGTTCTAGTTCTGATGAAGGAAAGTAGAGCAAAGAAGACCTAAGGGGAAGAAACCAACCTAAAGGACGAAAACAATGAAAAAACAAAGACGCGAAGATGGGAAGTGGAACCAGAACGGAAACCGAACCATGAAATTTTTTAAGGTTTAGAGTTCAGTTACATCTTGACCTCGCCTCCAGAAAATGAAAGAAAAAGGAAAAACAAGAAAAACCTAAGGGAAGAAGACAACCCGAAGGCCAAAGACAAGCAAAACAACGAAGAAAACAAGAAGGCAAGAAGTGGAGCCAAAACCAGAATGGGAACGAAAACTGAACTGTGAAATTTTTAAGGTTCAGAGCTCAGTTCCATCCTGGTTCCGCCTCCGATAGAACAAAAGAAAAAAGGCCTTAGGAGGAAAAGAACAACTCCCAAGACCCAAAAAACACCACCAAGGACAAAAAAAAGGCAAAGGGACCCCACTCCCAGAGAGGACATCCTTGAGACTCCAAAACCACCAGGAACTCAACACAACAAAGGCACCCACAACCAAGACAGGCACCAAAGACCAAAACCAACAAGATTTTCAAAGACAAGCTCAAAAGGCACAACCACAAAAAGAGCCAAAAGACCAAGCAAAAGAGGGTCCCCACTTTCAGTGGGGCGTTTGTGCAAAATTGCACAAAAAATGGCAACTTCGCTGGGAAAATGCTCCAAAGCATTTCAATGAAAAACTGGAATCAACCCAGAATCTCTAGTTTCGTAGACCAGACATCAGGTTACATGTGGACAATATTTCAAAAATTATAAAGAAGCAAATATTTCTTGTACTTGGGTCGAAGTGTGTGTGTATGCATTCATTTCTCTTTCCTTAGTTACAATAGGGACCCAACTTAGTCCGATAGGGATACATAAGGATTCTAACTCCAAAAGCAACTTGGATAGAGCCTCGCTTCCAGTCAGGTGTCCATAGCCCCGACAAGAGGTTATCGCTGTGATCCTCCCTAGCATAACTCTACTACCAGCCATGCGTCCATAGCCCTGGTAGAGATAGAAGGATACCCCTGATAAGGTGAACATTTCTTTTGATTTTCAACATTTTCTTTTCCTTTCCTCTTTTTGATATTCTCTTTGAGATATTTTAAACTTTCTCTTTCACCTTGCAAGTGATGAAGCCCACACTCAGGGATGAGAACCATAGTGGTGCTAGAGCACAATACAAGATATTTCACCCAATCAGACCTCACAAGGACCATATGTAAAAGAAATCCTCAAAACAGCCCCAAGCAAGAAGCTAGTTATACAGATGCAACAAAACTGGAAGAAAGCCAAAACCCAAAGAAAGAGTAGAGAAAAAATCAAAACCAACCAAAGTGAACCAACGCAAAAACAAAACAACAGAAAGGAAACCTAATCTACCTATGTACAAGGAAAGAGTTGTAAATAGCTTAGGACTGGAAATAATGCTTCAAATACTACCCATTGATAGGTAGTGGGATATTTTCTCCAGTAAGAGTTTTCAAACAGAAAGCATTATCCCCTAGAATCTTTGCAATCTGATAAGGGTCGAGCCAAAGTCTATCAAATTTTCCATGCTCCCCTTTTCGATCATGGGCCTTATCCCTGTAGAGAACCAAGTCAGAGATTCTAAAGGATTTCACCTTAGCTCTCCTATCAAACCATCTCTTCACTGCACCTTGATGTTTGGAAAAAATTTCTAGGGCTTCATCTCTTCTCTCTTAAAGGTGTAATAGTTTAGCCAGATGGGCTTGACGATTGTCCTCCTCATCATAATATCCATTAATGAATTGAAAAGTACAAATATTTAGCTAGATGGGAAACACAGGCTCCAAACCATATACTAAGTGATAAGGAGAGGTTCCTAAGGAGATTTTTTTTTTCTAGTGTGATCTGCCCAAAGAGAAAATCTAAGTTGAGTGTGCTAATCCTTGGGGTTCTTCTCTAATAGTTTACGGATGACTTTCAAAAGGTTCTTATTAGAGGACTCACCCAAACCATTACCTTGCATATAGTAATTTGATGCAAATTTTATGACAATCCCATGATCATAAGCCCAGTTAGAAAAATTTAATGATGCAAAAGCAGGACCATTATCACAAACCAAAGCCAATGGACATCAAAAGCGATTAATAATACTTGACTCAATGAAATTGATTACCACTGTTGAAGTGCATTGTTTGCATGCAAAAGCCTTGATACATCTAGTAAAGTAATCAATTATATTGAGAATATACATGTGGCCCATAGATGAAGGTGGATTGATTGGACCTATAAAGTCCATTCCCCATTGTGCAAATGATTTTACCTCTATGACCGATTGAAGTGGAAGGGCTACACATTTCTCCTTACTTGTTGCAGTCTGGCATACATGGCATGTCCTCACATGGTTATGTGTGTCTTTGAATAGGGTAGGAAAATAATACCCTTCCCTCAGGATCTAATTTACAATGGAAGGTGTTGAGCCATGGCATGTGCCATACTTGCCATGAAATTCAGTTGTCACTCTCCCAACTTCTTCCTTTCCTAGGCATCTCAAATAAACCCACTCATGATTTCTCTTGTACAAGACAACTCCCTTCATCATAAAATTGTCACTCTTCAAACATAGAGCTCTTCTTTGTACTGCATTAAGGTGTTCAGGGCATTGCTAGTTCAATAGGTAGTAAATAATTTCATCATACCAGTCTCCTGGAGACACCTCTTGGAGGTGATATTGCTGAGTTGTGAGGTCAAAACCCATCTGAGCCATTGTCTTTGTCAGTCCCTGCCCTCTTACCAATTTCATGGGTTGGATCTCAATATCATACTCTTGCAACATAGTTACCCACTTGGCCCTACATTCTCCCAACTCATTTTGCATTAACAATAGCCTTACTGTCAGATCAGGTACTATAGAAAAGACCTTATTTCTCATAATATAGTGGATGAACTTCTTTACTGCTCAGACCAAGGCATAGGCTTGTTTTTCCACATTAGGGTATCTTAGTTCTGCATCCTTTAAGGGGGTACTCATAAAAGCTATGGGATTTTCATTGCCTTGATCAAAATTTTGAGTCAACATTCCAACACAGGAGTGATCAGAAGCAAATGAGTATATGTAAAAAGTTTTGACATAATCTAGACATACCAATATTGGGGCCTCAACAATAGATCTCTTGATTTTTGCAAATGCCTCTCTAGCTTCTACACTCCATTCAACCTTCACTTCCTATTTTAGCATAGCATTCAAGGGCTTCACTATTTTTGCAAATCCAGTGATAAAATTTTTGACGAAGTTGATTTTCCCAAAGAATGACTTCATTTCCTTTTTGCTTGCAGGAGACTGAATTTTTTAATATAGCCTCTACCCATTCTAGATCAATGACAATGCCCTGTTTTGAAACAACATGCCCTAACAACTTTCCTTCAGTGAATCCAAAGATGCACTTCTCTGGATTAAGTGAGATGCCAAACTCCATGCACCTTTGGAATACTTTGCACAAATCTGCAATATGATCACCTCTCCTCTTAGCAAATACTGCCAAATCATCCATGTAAATGATGATGCACCTACCAATGATGTATTTGAAAGAAACATCCATTTCCCTCTGGAATGTAGCCCAGACACTGATTAATCCAAAGGGCATTCTCCTGTAAGCAAAAGTTCCCCATTTTGTAGTAAAGGCAATTTTGTGCCTATCCTCATATTGTACCATAACCTGATTGTATCCAAAGTACCCATCCAGAAAAGACATCATCTGAGACCCATTGACAACCTGAAGTACCTCATCCAGTGAAGGGACTGGATAATTTTCCTTTTCTGATGCCCTGTTGAGATTCTTAAAATCAACACACAGTCTGATTTCTCCATTTTTCTTCCTTACTGAAACCAAGTTTGCAACCCATGTTGAATGTCTTACTAGAAATATGATTTGTGTTGAAGGTAGCTTTTGCACCTCTTTCTGAATGATAGGTTGGAGTAAAGAATTAATTGGCCTTTGTCATTGCCTAAATGACTTAACATTTGACTTCAGGGGAATAATATGTATGATGATTGAAGTATCATATGTCTTTAAGTCATCATAAATCCATGCTATCATGTCTTGATAGGTTTGCAGAGCTTCAATAATTCCTCTCATTTCCTTTGGAGTGCACACCTTACCAATAAAGATATATTTGACACCATTTTGGGTCCCCATGTTGTATGTTTCACATTGGCTACTAAGAGACTCCCTTTTTTCTTGCTGCTCCTAATCTTTTATCTTATCCAAATAAAAAATTCATTCTAATTGCACCATGCCTCTTGGGATAGTGTTAGTTTTTAGGTCAATGACCCCTTCTAGGTCCATTTCAGCCTCTTCACATTCTACCTCATCAATCACCTGGGAAGCAAACACATCACAACTAGTGATATAATCAAGAATATTCTTATCATCCTTAAATAGTTGGAAATTTGTGACATTGTTAGTCACTGAGGGTGCTGGAGTGGGCTCCACAATGAACTTCTTCAAAACTAAGAGTGATAAGGGATGCAATGTACTTGCTGCTTGTGCCAGAGAATTAGCAGTTTGATTCTTACTTCGGGGGATCAACTGAATGTTGAAGGCATCAAATCCTTCAATGAGATCCCATATGTTGTGCCTGTAGTTGGTCATTCTTTTGTTGTGGCACAAGTATTGTTTCCTTCTTTAACTACTAGCTCAGAATCTTCAAATACTTGCAAGATCCTAAATTTCTTTCTCAATGCCATAAATAATCCATGGACCAAAGCCTCATACTTAGCCACATTATTAGTGCATTGGAATTGGAGTCTATGAGCAGAAAAATAGGTTTTACCTTTAGGTCTGATAAGCTCAAATCTTGCTCTAGCACCCTAATTTTATTTGGATCCATCAAATCTCAATGTTTAGCAACCATCAGGGCCTGATTTCCTCGAACTAGCCTTGTCCTTTCTATTTCCTATAGGCTCTTCAAGAGTCCTTGGGTTCTTTCCTTTTTGATCATTTTGAGTGCTCTGTATATCGAGCCTGACAACTGGGGTTGGATTAATGCATCTTTGTATCTAATCCACTGTAGTTTGGCACACACAACACTCCAGCTCAGAGTGAGGGGCATTGTGAACTCTGCACCAATTGGGGAGAAGGAATTCCTCGAAATTCATATTTCCACCCAACTGAAACTGATCCTCCACACACTTTTGGATAAAATCTTGGAAATTATCCAAAAAGCTGAGTTGTCTATCTTCATGATCATCAGGTTCCTTTGTTTGCTCAAGTAATTCTTCATAACTACTGGCTCTTGATGTGGATTCATCAGAGAATCCTTGCAACATAAAAAATTCTTTTGTGTCTGAAACATGGGTGGCCAAGACATATTTCCCCATGTTGAATTTTGACACTAATACCTCATTCGAAGTATTCTGATATTCAGTGATCACATACTTCATTCTGGGTTCTCTTTCAATTCTGATTTGATTTGGGACTCCTTTCCATGTGAGCCACATGTGTGAATGATCTGTGGACGTATATCCATTTAGTGCCTTGGTGAAATCTATACCCAAGATCAAAACATGTGTTAGGAATTGTAGACATCCAAATTTGATCACTTCCTTATGATCAAAATCGTCTATTACATTCATCTATTCCATTAACAATGATTAAATAATATATTTAATCATTATTTTATTTTCTACCTAAGGTTCCTAAAGTATCTAATTAAATAAATTAAATACTTTACCTTACCCCTTTGTCTTCTCTTCTCTAAATTAAATAAACACGACAAATTATTTAATTTAGTCATTTAACCTATTTGGATTAAAAACCAATTTTTAATTCTTCTTTTTTCTCTCTCCTTGTCACATTCTCCATAACCCTCTTCTAATCCGGATTAAATTAATTAATCTGTGATTAGGATGTGCACCACTTAATCTTGATTAAGTGTCACATCCTCCATAATCTCCCACTTGCCTCTAATCTCTCATTAATTACCTTAATCCTGTGTTTGCACAACCTTAATCAGAATCTTTAACCATATATAGCTTACCTTTTTTGGTCAACCTTCCCACTTACCATTTTTGGTATGGACTCTCTTCCCCATGTGAATTTTTAATTCACATTTATTCAACCAAGGTCCCCCTCTTCCCCATGTGAATTTTTAATTCATTTTTATCTTCCCAAAGTCTCCTCCATCCCCCATGCAAATGTGACATGTCATTTTACATGTGCCCAAGGTTTCTAGAACCTTGGACTTGTCACATCTCCCAGATGTGACAAATCTCCAACTTTTTGGAGACCTCCTTTTATCCAATGAATTCTCCATTAAATGTAAATTTTTAATTTACATTTATTCTTCTCACACATTTCCTCTTTTCCCATGGAGATTTTTGAGGAATTCTAAAATTCCTCAAAAGTCTCTTTCATCCTCATTTGGGGACAAGAAATTCCTTTTTGAGGAAATCTTCTCATCCCCCAAGGTACCTCAAAGGTACTTGTCTTTTATCCACCTCATTTACTTCCCCTCCACCTCTTGTCCTTCCCTTCCACCTCATTTCCACATCACTCCACCCTAGGACATCTCACCCTCCACATGTCAAGATGTGAGGGCTTGTGAGTCCTCAACTCACCATAGCCCTTCATCTTGATCTTTTTTGGATCAATCCCAACCGTTGAATTCTCTAGGGAATTCAATTTAGCCTATAAATACCCCTTCAATTCCCTCATTTTGGGGAGGAAGTCTTTTGCAACAAAACTCTTGCAAAATTGTCATTCAAGCTCTCATCTACCATAGCATTTTAGCATCATCTTGCATCTTGCATCCATTCAAATCCATTGCCATCCAAGGAGCACACAATTCTTGAAGCATCAAAGGGCCAACCAAGGAAGGAGACAACAACATGAAGGTATAACATCAATCAATTTGTTTATCTTACTTTTATTGTTTCACTTTTTCTTGGGCTAATCTTATTGAGGTGCCATTTTATCTTGTTACTTCTTTATATTGCATTATTAGTTTTTATCTAACATCTCACATTGGGAAGTAGCATTTTATTAGGATCACATTTCTGGCACGTCCGATGGGACCCACAAAGGGGTCTCTTTCTTTTATGTTTTTTGTTGTTAGCTTGTTTGCAGATTTAGGTCACAGAGGAGCGAACTTGCCCTCCCGGACGCTACAGAAGGGCGAACTTGCCCTCTATTTCAGCCGTTTTCTGCAAAGGGGCGAACCTGCCCTTTGTTGTTTCTGGCTGTTTTCTACAGAGGGGCGAACCTGCCCTTTGCTATTTCTGACTGTTTTCTGCAGAGGGGCGAACCTACCCTTTGCTGTTTCTAACTATTTTCTGCAGAGGGGCGAACCTACCTTGCTGTTTCTAACTATTTTCTGCAGAGGGGCGAACCTGCCTTGTTGTTTTTGACTGTTTTCTACAGAGGGGTGAACTTTCCCTTTGCTATTTCAGTCATTTTCTGCAGAGGGGTGAACCTGCGCTTTTCTATTTTTGACTATTTTTTGCAGAGGTTCGAACCTGCCCTTTGCTGTTTCTGACTATTTTCTGCAGAGGGGCGAACCTGCCCTTTGCTGTTTCTAACTATTTTCTGTAGAGGGCTGAACCTGCCTTGCTGTTTTTGACTATTTTCTATAGAGGGGCAAACCTGCCCTTTGCTATTTTTGACTGTTTTTTGTAGAGGGGCGAATGTGCCCTTTATTGTTTCTGACTGTTTTCTATAGAGGGGCGAACTTTCCCTTTTTTGTTTTTGATTGTTTTCTGTAGAGGGGCGAACCTGCCCTTATCAGCACATTTGAGAAGGTAAAAAGTGGCATTTGAGCTTCGTTTTTGTCTTCTTTTCTTTTTTTATTTCGTGCGCTAATCCACTAATCTTGTTTGTTGGTGACTGAAGTCAGATTTGCTGCAAATCACAAAAAGGGCTAAAAGACAAGCAACTAACATTTGCTTGCAGGGCCTTTGTTTATTCTTTGAAAATATTTCCTTACCATTTTATTTATTTACTTAGTATAATTAGGGGAAAGTAAATTGGCTGCTTGTTGTGTTTGTTCTATTTGTATTACCTTAAGGGGACATTAATTCATTTTCACCTCCTCTCTTTGCACTTTTGTGCGGATCCGAAGGGGGTAGTTGGAAACGATTAATGTTTTCTTCTTAGAGGGACCTGCTTGGAGATTTCATCACCCCAAGGGACGATCCCAACCACGCGTACCAACGGGGTATATAAAGGGGGGAGAGCCAAAGCTGTACCTGAATCCAGTTGCATCATAATTAGCGAAGCGTTGAAACTAGGGTGATACATAGATAGATGTGAAGAGTTGGACCAAGCCTTTCAGTATCTCGTTGGGGCTCCTGACTCACGCTTGTGATGGACTGGTGTTCATGGTTTGTGCCTCACGTACCAAGCGTATATCGAGGACTCCTTAGAAACTTTGTTCATCCTAGAGTAAGACCTTTGTCGGCCATACCCTTTAAAACACTAATCATAGGATTGTGCTTGTTCAAAGTGTCTTTCTATAAAGAACCAGTGAATTTTGATAAGTTGAACTGTCATTGAATCATTTTAAGTCCTTGCCAAAATCCGTCATCTAAACCAAGTTGCATCTCCCATTGCAGAGGGATGAACTTTCCCTCTACTTCAGCCTTTTGCACTGCAGGGGGGTGAACTTGCCCTTTGTTTCAGCCTTTTGCACTGCAAAAGTGCGAATACGCCCCACTGTTTCAGCAGTTTTATTGCAGAAGTACGAATACGCCCCACTGAATGGCCAATTTCACCCGTTTGATCATTCTAAACCTCCGTTTGACCATTTGATCATCCTAAACACTCATTTGACCAATTCAAACCTTCATTTAGCCATTCCAAGCCTCCGTTTAACATTTCCAAAACACCCATTTACCACATTCACTTTGATCATTACACCATTTGGAACATCCATCTTATCGCAAAACCTAAACATCTTCAACAAAATATCTTCCCTTTGCATCCATCATTATTCCTCAACACAAAAACCTTTAAAACCTTGTTTTAGGAGTTATTTTCCCAAATTGACCAAGGCGTTAAATTGATCGTTATTCTACATAATCAATCCTTGTCTTCAACCTAATCAATCCGCTTCTATCTTGAAGCGGATTTGTGTTGTAAGTCAACATCATTGGCCCAAATCAATCCCCTTCCATCTCAAGGTGGATTAGGCATCATAATCATTGATTTAATTTGATCAACCAACGTTACAAGTCACCTAGGGTGATCTCCAAATCAGGTTTTAGGATCCCTTTTATCATCCAATCATCAATTCAAATCATCATTTGATCCAATCATCAATCCAAATCATCATTTGATCTAATCATCAATCCAAATCATCATTTAATCCAATCACCACCCAATCACTAAGTTGACACACCAACATTTGATCCAATCAAATCCAATCATCATCCAACCATCAAGTGATACATCATCACTTGATCCAATGAAATCCAATCACCACCCAATCATCCAATTAGGACATCATCAATTTATCCAATTGATCCAAATCAAATCCAATCATCAAAAGTGATACATCATCACTTGATCCAATCAAATCCAATCATCATCCAATCATCAATTGATACATCATCATTTGATCCAAATCAAATCCACTTATCATCCAATCATCAAAAGTGATACATCATCACTTGATCCAATCATCAATTGATACATCATAATTTGATCCAAATCAAATCCAATTATCATCCAATCATCAAAAGTGATACATCATCACTTGATCCAATCAAATCCAATCATCACCCAATCACCAAGTTGACACATCATCACTTGATCCGATCAAATCAATCTTCATCCAAATCCTCAATCAATACACCATCAATTGATTCATGATCTAATTCAAATCAATCAATCCAAATCATCATCCTCTAGAAGTTGAATCTTGAAACCACTTGGTTATTTTGCACGTTCATGCCCATTCAAACCCGCTCACAAACAAAAAAGCAAATGGCAGACTAGCAAACACAAGGTTCCCAACCAAATGTCCCTCAAGATCCTAATAACATTCCACATGATCCCCATAATGGCATTTCATCCCAATCAAACACTGACATCCAGAATATCACACCACCTAGTGACGAAAACATGGTCAATCAACCTGAAGTCACTATTGATGAATATCTCAGCAATCCTGCCAATGTCCAAATGATGGATCGCCTCCTAAATGAACGTGGGGATAAGATCCTTGCCACCTTACTCATGAAGGGAGTCAAACCACCATCCGGTTTTGATACATCACAATATGCCCTTCCCCAGTTTGTTGATCCACAAACCTCACAAAATGTTCCAGAAAGTTCCTACATTCCTAAAGGTGCACAACTAAAAATTGGTACCAGCCCGAACTTGGAAATGTTGTCATCCATCAAGTCCAAGAATATCCTCATCTTCCAACCACAACATCTACCATTCCACCACCCGATCCTAATGACCTCCACACCTATGGCATGTCGTCATACATCCCATCTGCTCCACCGCTTCCTTCCCCATATTCTAATATTTGGGGCACACCTCCACTTACCAATGCACTACCTCCTGCATTTCAACAACCTCCAAATAATCCACACCAATCCACCACACCACCAACACTACCACAATATGTTGCTACTACAATAGCTTCATCTCAACACTTACATCAACAACATCTGCAACACCCTTCCGTTCTCACACAACCACCACATCAAGTGGTGCAACATACATCTCAAGAACAACACATCCCACCTAACCCATCACAACAACAACAACAACCTCCACAACAACATGTGCACATCCCTACACAAACACACCATAATTCGCTCACCAAATACCTCTATCATCCCTCTAGCACATAAACTATTCCATCCCATACAAACCCTCATCAGAATGTGCAAAACCAAGCACATACCCAATTGCCACCTTACACCAACCCTACACAACCTCAACATAATCCTCATCAACGAACATTAAACCCATATCCATATTGCATGCAACAACCCACCATTGCACAACAAAACCAATCCTATCCACCCTACTTTCAACAACAACCAACTCACCAACATGGGGCACCTTACACTTCCTATTATCAACAAACATCATCACATGAACAAAGAGGCCCTACCTCTATGCATTACCAAAATGCTATGCAGCAACAGGCCCCCTCTCTTGTGTCTTACTGTCAACAACAAGTGGCTCCCACTCAACACAACCAATCATCCAACCATCAATCTTCTTACAATCAACCAATACATGCATACCCGACTCAACCCATTTATGATCCAACAATGGTAGGGCCATCCTCATCATACCCACAACATTATCCATACACTCAATCCACTTTGACTCTCATCAACAAAGACTTGGAATAGGTAAAAGCCACAATAAAGGACTTATAAGCTAGAACGGGAAAACAATCCTTCAAGTTTTAGGACATATGCCCTTATCCGTTTGATCCCTCCATTTCCTTGGATCCTTTTCCTAAACATTTCGAGATACCCAAATTTGACAAATACAAAGGAACCAAGGATCCTAGAGCTCACCTTCAAGAGTTTTATGCTCATTTCCAAGAGGTCATGCACAATGACAACTACCTCATCTGACTTTTCCCTAAAAATCTACAAGGGGTCACCCTCAACTAGTTTATGGGTCTGGAAAAGGGATCTATCAAGACCTTCACATAGCTATCTGAACAATTTGTCACTCACTTCTCTTTTAACTTAAAGAAATATATTGACACACTTGATCTCCTCAAAGAAAAATAACGCGATGGAGAGACCTTTGCAAGCTACTTGCAAAGATGGCGTGCCTTGGCTAGTAGGATGAAATCCCCACCAACAGAAAAAGACATGGTAACGTTGTTTATCAAAAATTCTCACCCGGATATGGCACATAATTTACAACTCCATTACATCACTAATTTTGCGGGACTTGTGGAGAAAGGACCCATCTTAGAATGAGCCCTTGTCGCAAGAGGACAAGTCAACTATTTCAATTCCGATAGAGAGAAGTCCTTCGGGGATAAACCTCATTTTTGGAATAGAAACAAAAATGCCGTCAATGATGGTGTCACTGACACTAAACATGTCCAAGTGGCCAACACCACGCAAAGATATCCTTCCCAACAACAACCGTCCGTTCAGAATGCCATATCCGTTCCCTAAGGGGCACCGCGACAACAAGCCAATCAAAATAACCAAGGTGGGAATAAATGACAATTCACTCGATTGGGAGAACCCCTTAGCGCGGTGTTTAATGAGCTTCTTCAAGCCAATTACCCCATAACATACCCTATCACCAAACCCCTCGATACGTCTAAACCCAAGCCTGGTTGGTTTAAAGATAATGAATACTGTGAATTCCACAAAATTAAGGGACATACCCTGGACAAATGTCAAGGCTTAAAAACCTACATCCAAGGTCTCATCAATCAAGGTGAAATACATGTAGATGCTAATACAACATCGTCATCCAATGCTCAATTAAAAATATACCCAAACGCCTTTCCTAACCATAACCAGGGTCCTAGTACATCCAACTCAAATCCTGGCAATAACAACCAGTGAGGAAACAGTACCAATAATATCAACTACAAAAATGTATCATACAATTATCAAGGTGTGGTCTCGTATGTAGAACAAGTGGAACCCCGTGTATCCATGATACATGTTAAGGGAAAAGATCCACAATGTGCTGTTACTACTCGGCAAACCCACATCACGCTCCCAGCAGCATCTCCATCCACCCAACGACCATCCGCCAATCCTCAGTATAATATCCTAGACCATCTAGGTAAAACTACAGCCCAAATATCCATTTTGGATCTGCTTAAGTCATCTCCCATACATCAAGATATCCTAACTAAGGCTTTGCAAAGCACACAAGTACCTGATAATATTGACCCTACCCAATTCCAAGCATTGGTAGGAAATCTTTCAGCGACCTATCAGCTAGCCTTTAGCCAAAATGACATGCCGCATCTCGATTCAAGCCACAACTGCCCCCTCCATCTTGAGGTTGGTGTCAACTGTCAAAAAGTAAAAAGGGTACTAGTAGATAATGGTTCAGCCCTAAATCTCTATACATTAAAGTTCATACAACAGGTTGGATACACCCAAGCTGATTTGAGAAATCAAGTGATCACCATCAAGGCCTATGATAACGTAGAGCGAGATTCTGAAGGCATTATTTGCCTCCCTATTCAAGTGGGCCCCATTGTCCAATACACTATGTGCCATGTTCTAGACCTTGAACTCCCATACAACATCCTTCTTGGCCATCCACCTATCACCAATGCCTAAAATTCCCATTTCAAGGAATGGAAGTTAAAATACAAGCCGACGCTCAACCCTTTGAATATTGTCGTGCCTTGGAAGTCTCTTTTCCACATTCGCATTATTGCCCAGGAGTCGAAATGGGGGCACCCCCGACATCTGATCCTGTTCCATCTACCAATACTCTGAACACTTCATCCCCACCATCATCCACACCTGCTTCCACCATCACCAAGGTCCAAATCATAGATAAGGGATGTGGTGAATATGAAATGCACACCACACTCAATGTGGCAACCATGCCACCTTTGCCCTGCACATATGGGCAACCGATTCTACCATTACTAGAAGTAGAAGAAAAGACACTCACCCTCACTTCCAAGAACCTGGGGTCCACAACATTCAATAATTTCGGATCCCTCCGGGATCTAATGGACGATGATATCAGTCAATGGGTTTATCGAGAGGAACCTGAACCACCACGGCCCCTTATTGAATACTTTCATGAAGCCTACCCACATGCCTCCAAATTCATTCAAAATTTCCATTACCAAGGCGGAGGCCTTGGTATAGAAGAACAAGGAAGATGTCTACCCATCGAAGCAACTACCATCCGACCAAGGAATTTGGGCTTGGGCTATGATACCAAATAGAAGGGTCTTACAATGTCCGCTAACACCTCTAACAATGTTAGTGTTGACAACAGTTCCCTTGAAGACATACCAGAGGAGGAATCCATCATACACGCGTATGACGATTTGAATCACATTGAGCTCCCCACCATGTTTGAATGCTTATCCGTTTGTACCATAAATTTATCCATTAAACATCCTGAGCTTATCGATCATGACCTACAAGGTAATGCACCAGTCAACACTTTTCCCTCACAAGATACCTACGTGCATCTAATGGGATTGGGGGAAGATGAATGCCCTAATCGCAAAAACAAAAAGAAACAAAAGAAAGATGGGTCATCAAGTGAAAACCTCACCGAGGTGTTTTTTGACTACAAAAAAGTAAAAACAAAGGATGTATCTAACAGTGAAAACCTTGATATGGCACTGGAAGATGGGGACATTCATCTTCCCCTTGTAGGAACACAACTATCTGAGCAATCTTCGATTCTCATTGAAGAAATGCAAGAGGTGAACCTGGGGACAGAAGAGATTCCAAGGATAACCTATGTGGCCAAATCTTTATTCGAAGCAAAATACATCACCATTGTCCGAATTCTCCGTGAAGGGGTTATCAACTTTGCATGGGCTTATTCTGATATGCTTGGCTTAGATCCCAATCTTGTTGTCCACCATTTGGATGTCTGTCCAGAGACTAAACCTATCAAGAAGAAGCTTTGAAAAATGCACCCACAAGTGGCATTATTGGTTAAGAAAGAACTGGAAAAGTTACTAGATGCTAGTTTTATCAGGCCCATTGACTACTCTGATTGGATCTCTCCAATATTGTACCTATTGCTAAACCCAATGGAGACATCAGGATTTGTATAGATTTCCAGGATCTTAACAAAGCTTTCCCAAAAGACGACTTCCCCTTGCCTAACATCGACATGTTGGTCGACATCACTGCAGGACACGAGATGCTATCCCTCATGGATGGCTTCTTTGGCTCTAATTAGATCCGGATTGCCCCCAACGATCAACATAAAACCGCTTTTACAACACCTTGGGGTACTTTCTGTTATAATGTCATGGCCTTTGGTCTCAAAAATGTAGGGGCAACATATCAACGAGCAATGACGGTTATATTCCATGACCTCATTCACATCATCATGGAAGACTATGTCGATGACCTACTAGCAAAATATGGGACCAGGGAAGAGCACCCTGCCATTTTGAAACAGATCTTTGACCGCTTAGAACAATACAAGCTTTGACTAAATCCAAAAAAGTGTGTATTCAGTGTCACATCAGGGAAACTTTTGGGCTTCATAGTGTCTCGAAGAGGCATCGAGGTTGACCCAGCTAAGGTGAAAGCTATCATGGTTATGCCTCCTCCAAGAAACTTGAGACAATTAAGGAGTCTCCAAGGGAAACTACAATCCATCCGTTGCTTTATAGCTCAACTTGCGGATAAATGTCAGTCATTTTCCCACCTTCTCAAGAAAGACACCAGTTTCAAGTGGAATCAACAATGTCAGTTGGGCTTCAACATGCTCAAAGGATATTTGGCCCACCCACCGATCTTGATGCCACCTATCCCTAGAAAACCCCTCCTATTGTACATATCAACCACGTCAGTAGCATTGGGGGCATTATTGGCGCAACATGATGAATCTTCAAAAGAACGGGCAATCTATTACATCAGTCGCACACTAGTCGGGTATGAAATCAACTATTCACTAATGGAAAAGGCCTGTCTTGTTGTGGTCTTCAACACACAAAAGCTACACCACTATATGCTCAGCCATCCTATAAAATTAATATCCAAAGTCAACCCCCTCAAGTACCTGCTATCCAAGACAACCCTGACTGGTTGAATGGCTAAATGGATCATGCTCCTCAGTGAGTTTGATATAGAATATTGGGATAGAAAAGCCATTAAAGGACAAGTAATAGCTGATCAGTTGGAAGATGCCCCAGTAGTGGATGCTTATCCCATAGAAACCAAATTCCTAGATGAAGGAGTATTTACAATCTCAGAAACCACCACCTAGACATTGTACTTTGATGGATCACACACCCATAATGGATCGGGGGCAGGAATCTTGCTTACCACCCCCCAAGGTGACTACATACCGAAATCATTCAGACTGGCTTTTCCCTGCACCAGCAACATCTCTGAATATGAAGCCCTTCTCACCGGCCTCAGAATTGCAGTTCAATGGCACATCACCCACTTGCAAGTTTTTGGTGACTCCCAGTTAGTCATAAAACAGGTCAACGATGAGTTTCTCACAAAGGATGAAAAATTGTTGCCTTACAAATGCATGGTGGATGACTTCAAGAAATATTTTACTGCCATCCAATTTGAGTAGATCCTGAGACTCCAGAATAAGGCAGCAGATGCTATGGCTACCATTGGTTCTCTCCTCGACATGCCGAAAGATTGCACAAATTGTCAGTTCCTAGTTGAGCAACTCCTAATCCCAGCATACGATATCCCTGAGAATGACATGGTGTGTGCTATTGTAGGTCCTGAATCCCCTTGGTACCATGAAATTTACAGCTACATTCATGATAACACCCTCCCGCCTAACCTCACAAGAAACCAACATAAATCATTTATCCAACGCACAGCCCGTTACACCATTATCGGTGATACACTTTATTGACGTGGGTATGATGGAACTCTCCTCCATTGTCTAGATGAAACTGAAGCCTGCACAACATTAACAGAAGTACATAGTGGTATTTGTGGGGCCCATTCTAATGGTATGGCCCTAGCCAAGCAGATTCTCAGAGTAGGATATTACTGGCCCACAATGGAACATGATGCTTGTGAGTACATCAAAAAGTGTCTTCCATGCCAACAACATGTAGATCTGATTCACGCTCCAACACAAGATCTCCAACCCATCACGACACCTTGGCCATTTTCACAATGGGGTTTCGACTTGATTGGCAAGATCTACCCTCCATCTTCAGATGGTCACACCTTTATCATCACAACCACTGAATGCTTCACCAAGTGGGTGGAAGCCATTCCACTCACTCAAATCACTAGTGTTTAGATCTCTAAGTTCATCCTCTACCATATTCTTTGGAGGTATGGTATCCCCTCCGCCATCATCATCGACAACTGAAAACCATTCAAAAATAAGTGCATGAAATTCCTTTGTGACACATACCATATCCTGCATCGTTGTTCTACTCCCTATTACCCCCAAGGTAATGGGCAGGTAGAAGCGACAAATAAAATATTGATCAAAATCATTAAGAAGATGGTCAATAGCACTAGCCACAATTGGCACCTCCATATCCATCCTGCTCTCTGGGCCTACCGTACATCCATCCACACCCCTACTGGAGCCACTCCATATTCTCTTGTCTATGGCGTTGAAGCCATCTTGCCAATCGAAGTTGAAATCCCTTCACTCCACATCTCCCTCAAGAATCTCATCACTGATGAAGACACTCAAGTGGCACACTTGGCACAATTGGAATTGCTCGATGAAAAGAGAGTCAAGGCTTATACCCATCTGCAAGCTTATCAACATCGACTCAAAAGGAGCTAGAATAAGAAAGTCCGCCTTCGCCAATTTGAGATTGGTGATTTAGTCCTAAAAGAAAATCAGCAGAATTAGCAAGATTGAGAGAAGAAAGGTAAGTTTGAAGTAAACTGGTTGGGCCCTTATTCCATCACCTCCAAGTATGGTTCTGGTGTCTATAGGCTCTCCACCCCTAAAGGTGAGCCTTTGGAGGAACCCATCAACATCATGCATCTGAAGAAGTTCTACACTTAGATTAGTTGGGGTATCCTTCCTGGTAAAAGTCAAAAATACAAAAAAATTAAAAAATCCAAAATAGTAAAGAGAAATAATTCATCCTATGGTGAAAACCACCCCTGTGTGGCGCCTTGGATACATACGATTGGTGAAAACCTGGCAACGAGCACCTCTCATATAGGGCTAAATCATTATCTACCTCGCGTCCTGGTTACTTTATGGCTTACCCACCGATTCCTCAATCCCCATATCCTCCCATCTACTTGCATCACCTCATCACTTGGTATATTTTGGTTGAGCATTGGATGACCATCATTCGCTACCCGCAATCTTGAGCTTATTATCCTAATATGAGCTTGTGTCATCTCTTCTTGTCTGTCTCCATCTTGGTCTCATCATGTCTCCTTGTGAACTATGTTACCCCTGCGCTTGCATGTAGGCAAGGTTAATCTTTTGATCTGCCCCGGGGGCTTCTCCGTGTCTTCATCCTCCATCTTTTGTCATCATCGCCCTCTTTCCGCTTTTCTCACCATCCCCTCTTGAACTACGACGCCTCTGTGCTTGCATGTAGGCAAGGCTAATCTTTGGATCGGCCCCTAAGGTATTTTGTCCATCATCACTTGTCCTCATGGTCTGCTTTCCGATCTTATCCATCTTCAGTCTTTTGTCATATCTGAACTATGTTGCCCCTACGCTTGCACGTAGGCAAGGTTGATCTTTTGATCTACCCTTGGGGCTTGTGTCTGTCTTGGTCTTCCATCGGTTTCCATTAGTCCACTTTCCGCTCTTTTATCATGGTATTTTCCTGAACTACAAGGGCTCTACGCTTTCACATAGGCAAGGTTGATCTTTGATCAACCCTCAAGCCCCTAGGTCTTTAGGTTGTGTCTCATCCTCTCATTGTCAGGTATGTCCCTATCATCATTGATTCTTCACAAACAAGGTCTTCTTGTCTCAAGAAATCTGCCCAATGGCAATTATCTTGCATCATCTAGGTCACTTTAGCTTAGTATCCATCATCGGTCTTAACAGGATGCATCCTTCCTAATAGACCGCATCAACCCCATCCATCCTTGGGATCTTATGGCAAAGGACACTTGTAATTGATTATGATCTTTTGGTACTTTTGGATTTTGTTTATCATTTGAGCTCCCTATAAACACTAGTAAAGATCGCCATGATCCTTCATATTGTGGTGTGTTTTGCCTAGTTAACATAGGGACATCTCTTGACTTTTGTTTTTGTTTGCTGGGATGCCCCACATGGTACCCACCGGGATTCTTTTCAGACCCTGTGTTATGTGGGGGCATCTCTTTGTGCTTGTGGTTATTCCAATACCTGGCCCGACCAATGTCACCGTAACTTTGGGGTATTGGGATATCCTTCTTGTTTGTCATGTTTGTTTTATGCATTTGACATTAATCTATCTTGGTTTGCATACCCTGACATCTGATGTCTTATGCTATAGCAAAAATCAGTGCTCTAAAGGATGGAAAATTGCATTTCATCTCATGTTACATATTCCCTCTTCATCCTATCTTGCCCCTACATCTATGACTCATGGTTTTGGTTGTGCAAACCTCTCATTCACTCTTACTAACTTTTCTTCTCAAGATCCTTACGGTCTTTGATAGGTAGTGCACCTCACACATCCCCCACATATCACCTACCCATTGATACTTAAGTCTACATTCATTAAAATTATTTTCCATCCATTCATTTATCCATTTTACATACATTCATTACATCCATTCATTTAATCATTTTACATCCATTCATTTATCCATCATGCATACATTACATCCATTCATTTAATCATTTTATATCCATTCATTTATCCATTTTGCATCCATACATTTATTCATTTTGCATACATTCATTTATCCATTTTACATACATTCATTTATCGTTTTACATCCATTCATTTAATCATTTTACATCCATTCATTTATCCATTTTGCATCCATACATTTATTCTTTTTGCATACATTCATTTATCCATTTTGCATACGTTCATTTATCATTCATTTAATCATTTTACATCCATTTATTTCATCCATACATTCTCATATCCATCTATACATCATTAATACAATTACATTACCATTTCTCAATCATTAAAATAATTCATAAATCACACATGCATAAGTAAAATAATCACAGCATAACACAAAATTACATCCACACCAAAACATCATATACACATGCATCACATACATCCACTCTCATAGGAACATCAATAAAACACTATATGCATACCATACATCACCAAAATGTGTGGGACCATCACATATCATCACTGTCCATATCCAAAATATGGTCATCACATAATCACCTCCATATCATGCTCAAAAATAAGGTGCATCTGAAAATATGCACTCCACTACCATCTGGTACCTGTCAAAAGCACCTACTTCCTGTCATCTATCCTCTGCATGCCCTGAACTGCCCACATCTAACCTCTATGGAGACTCAGGTACTGGTCCCCTATGTGTCGGAGTCCCCTGCGACTCACGCCCTGGAGTTCCAAACCGAGAAGGAGCCAGTTAGAAATCACCGAACCCTCTCGTCCGTGTCCCTAATGACTGCGATGGTGCCAACATCTGGGGTGTCTGCCTAACATACCGCGTTGTACACTACGCTGGATCTGGCATTGTCTGCTCGTATGCACACCTCCAATACGTTGCCTCCTGCATATAGTCATCTCTCTGCCCAGCCTGGTACCGAGCGACATTCTGCTCATGCTTGTACCTATCCCTCTCTCTGCTCATGGCTCGTCGCTCCTGCTCCCATTCCTTCTGTGCCACTGTCAATAAACGTATCTGCTCTACGGATCTCTCCCCCTCTGCATGCATCATCTCTAGCATAGTCCCATCACTCAGCCCTCAACATGCCCGCATCTATGCTATATCCCCCTCAACGTTCTCTGTCCAACCCACTGTTGCGTCTCTCTAGAACTGCAGAATCTTGACCTGTCTCCATAAACTATCCCTATCTCCCTGGAGTGCCTGCATTTGTCCCTGTACATGGTCCCTCTCCTCCTGTAGAGTCTGCACCTATCCTTGAGCACCGTCTCTCTCCCCTTGTAGAGCCTGCATCTGTCCTTGTGCACTCTCTATCTCCCGCTGCACCTTCACCAGTATAACCTCTGCGGCCTCGACCCTTGCCCTCATCTCCTCTGTAGATGCCTCTGCCATAGATTCCCTCTCCTGCAGTGTTGTCCTCTCCTCCTGAAATCCTGCCACCTGAAGTCTCAATGTCTCCATCTCCCCCCCTCTTGCTGACTCTGGTTGCCCTCGCATCTGCGCAACTGTCATCACTACCTCTAGCCTATCTCGGTCCCATGTCACCCGAGCCAGCTCCCCCTGTGCTCTCTCCCTCTCTTCTAGCATCTCATCTCTCTCTCTCTACAACCAATGCATCTGTCATGAGCCGGATCACCACTCGATCAAACACTATATCCTCTCTATCTTGTATCCTCTATACCTTTGTCTCCTCCCTCCTCACCTCCTCCTCTAGCACCCATGCCCTCGCTTGGGCCCCTCTCAGTAAAACCACTAGATCATCAACTGCAGCTGCTGGTACTATGGCTAATGGCTCCATCACCAATACATCTCGATCCATCCCCCCCTCTCTCTCCTCCTACATAGGCTCTATCTGGTGCGTCAACCGAATCCTTCGCGGCTATCCATTCCTCCCCACCCTCATCAGTCTCCTACCCTCCTACTCAAATGGCTGGACTCTCCCCTAACAACTACTCTTAGGCCTCTCCCTGGGTTGTCCTCTAACATCCACCACCCTCTCTGCCTCCTCATGCGGATCTCTGGCTCTCCCCTCCATCGACGGCTCTGAGAATCTCCCCTCCTCCTGCTCAACTCTGACCTACACCCACCTCCGTCGTACTCTAATGCCAATCCCTGGTTGAGCAGCTCTCCCCTCCACCACTCGAAGCATCTCCACCTTTGGCTCACTCTCCAATCTCACCACCTCTATCTCCTCCCCCCCATCAGCTCCTACCATCTCTATCTCCTCCCCCCATCAGCTCCTCTTGCCTCCATCTCCTCTACCATATCTCTCCTCGGCCTCCTCGGCCTCCTCATGACTCTACCCCTCCTCGCTGGCTGATCTCCAGCAACACCCTCCTCCGCACCACCACTCTTAGGTGCCTCATCCTCCTGTCTCTCATCCTCCCATCCCTCATCCTCCTGTCCCCCCTCCTGCTCATCCCTTGGCCACCCCTCTAGGGCCCCCACAGCCAGCATCTCCGATGTAACCCTCTCCCATCGATGGTTGTGAAACCACCGACCATACCGATTTGCCACTCCAACATCCTCTGGACCTTGCCACCTCCCTGGATAGGGCACCTCACCTACCACCACCCATGACGCCCTCACGTCTCTCGTTGCCAACACCGCCCCCCCCAGGTACCTCCCTAGTAAGCCAATGAAACATCATTAGCGCTCCTAGAATATCCTGCACAAGTCCAAATTTTTGTACCACTCGGTCTGGACAATGCAGCTCCACTATGTACCCTGGGCTCCCAATTAGGTAACATCTACACATGAAGAACCCTCGCTGTCTCTCCTCCTTGGTCCTCCATCCTCTAAACTACCAAAACATATATGGCCGCCATATAATGTCCTCTCTCTGTAAATCATCAAATGCCCTCCTCCACCACTCCACCTCTCCCTGTGTCTCATACCGAAGGATACAACCCCTGGCTGTCCTGAACTGCCATGCCACTGGCTCTCTATCATCCAAATCCCCTCCCCTGATTACTATGGGTCTCGTCACCGCGATGTGCATCCATCCCCATACCTGCAGTAGCGTCCGGTGTGTCAAGCTCTGCCCCCCCGATAACATATCATGTGCATATCTCGATATAATTGAGCCAATATGCATGACCCCCAAGAGAACTGCCCATCCCACCACTCAACAATATGTCCAATCACCCCCATATACCGTAAGCTGCAGAAATGCCTACTCCGATTTGGCAATAGAATCTCGCTGATCAAACAACATAGAAATAGTGGTAATTCTGGCACCCCCAGATCTAGGCATCTGTCCACATCCAACCCCCCCTCTGTATCGACAAATCATCGCACCCAAACAACACTCGAACGGTCTCATCTAACTGCTCTCCTCTCAACTCCCCCTCGCACACTAACCATCCCACTATTGGTAGCCTCAGGATACGCCACACATCCTCAAGTGTAACAGTCATCTCTCTAGTTGGCAAATGGAACGTTGATGTGGCCGAGCTCCACCTCTCTATCAGGGCGGTCAACATCGTCCGATGAGCCCTCATCTCTAGAAATTGCACCAAGTGCAATAACCCTGCCTGCTCCAGAGCTACATGGTCTGCTCCATTCATCGCCTCAATCGACGAAGCCAACGTCTCTGGCCTTCACTCGTGAGTCCACACTCTACCAAAATCTTGCAAAAATTTCATCCCCCTTATCAAAAAATTTCGTCTCACAAATTCTCTTCCTCCCACTTTTTTTTTTCTCTCTCTCTCTTTCTTTTTCTCTTTCTTCCCCCTGCCCTGAGGCGGATCCACCCCCTGCAGCAGGGCGTTTCGGCCCTTGGCTGGCCGAGGCGTACCCGCCCTGGGCGGCACCGCCGCCTCCCATGGTGGTGAGGCCAAGCACCTCTCCTGCCAGGGCGGAGGTGCCCTTGGCTTGCCAGGGTGTTTT